>JAQQPU010000150.1:1420-16493 GCA_029168905.1 Artemia sp. Kazakhstan ARC1039 | reverse complement strand
GTTCTTGCAACACGACTTTGTTACTAAAATTTATTAATATGAAATTCCGGACGATAATAAATCTATAATTTTTAAAGGTTAACAAATTAATTATATAAGTATGTATTTCATCAATAAGACTAGGTACCACGACTATGTTTTCCGACTTTTTGTTTTGTTCTATATTGAACACACTCTTATCAGAAATTGCTTTTAGCTCACTCTATGTCAGTTTGTTTATACCAACTTTTGAGCTTTTCAGTTGTCTTCAAATTTCCGGCAACTGACATAGTTTAATTAAATATTTGGTTGCCATTTCTTTTTTCAAGCTTGAATGCCCTTAAAGGAGAAAGTCTAGTTTACGGCTTAGATTTGATAAGGCTCCAAGTTTAGCTATTCAACTTTTTACCTGTTATGATAATACCAATAAATTGTGCTTGTACTTGGAGATTTGCTTACCACGGACTGTTTTTGGTAGCTCAATATAACAATTCCAAGTTCTCTTGTCATACGGCTACGGCTGATAGGGCTATTATAAACCTGCACACAAAAATCAATTACTTATAGCCACAGTTTTTTTCCGTGGTCTCAGTCTTCTCATGGGCTTTTGCCGTATCAAAAGGTGGCCCTACTTGAAGGAATATTCCCCTTTCTTTATTTTATTTCTTTTTTTATATATACGCCTTTCTTTAGTTGCAGCAGTCTTTGCCTAAATTTGTATGTATATCTGTGTACCAATTTTAAGGATAGTCTGTGAACCTTGAAAAGGGGTCCATTGTCACCACGATTAAAAAATTTTAGTCTTCTAATTAATGTGTTTTCCGTTTCTATAAAAACATTACCTATTCTCCTCGTAGGATAATTCCAACATATTCTATAACCCAATGATTGTCAAGGCCTGGGATACAGCCTTGGCCACTAAGAATTCTTTCTAGCATAATATGCCATTTAATTGTACTAATCTATTACAAAAATCATGTACTAATCATGTGCTTATTTATACAAAATCTAGATTAGGACCTAGGATATAAGGCCCATTCTAAGCTTGTATTTTTATCTCTCCTGTCTTATTAACCAGATGTCACCACCTTTTACGCAGATTCCTATTCTATAGTTAGTTGCCTTACCTCCATGTTTAGAGGAGTGTCTATTGCCACAACTTGTTATTTTTTTTAAGTATTTAGGTTTTTCCATCCAAAAGTGTTTATTTAGCGTTCTAAAAGCACTGTATTTTCCGGTTGACTTTTAGAGCACTTTCAATTCATTTTCGGCGTGACATTTTCCAGCGTTAATTATGATTTTATTTGCCAAAGAATGAGAGGAAAAATGCCATTGGTAAGGCTAAATAACTTTGAATATGGTCTTCACGGTCTGTGGTTTATGGATAAGCTTGAATCTTGGGAAATAAAAGAATTGAATTTTGGTTCAATTTCATGGTTTGTGATCGATTTAATATGAATGTTTAATTTTGATTTTAAATCAGGGAGTTTTACATATTCTGTTTTCTACTCGTTAGAACGGCTGCTAGTTAGGGCCGAGTATAATTTAAACTGATACTTTGGTTACAACCGTCTTGATTTTGTGGTGAAATTCTCCGTTTTGTGTCAAATTCTGTCTGTGGATTAATGTAGTTATTTTTGGATGTTCTAAAAGGATTTGTTGTTTGCTATTATTTGCTGGGTAGGTTTTTGGTTATGGCCTATTGGTTTTGGTTTCTTTTTTTAGCATTTCTTTTGCTTTCTAAAATTGTTCCAAATTTCACTTGAATTTTGCTTGAATGAGTGCTTAAAATTTGCTTTAATTTTTCCTTTTGTTTTACATTTTGTAACTAATAAAAATTTATTACATCAGGCTATAAATAATTATAATAAGATTGCACCCAGCTTGAGCATGTAGTCGACTTAATGTAAACTCTTGCTGAATTTCCAATCAATAATAATTTTAATTCCCGTCCAGTTTTTTTTTTCATATTCGATTGAAAGTGCTACATCACAACATCAAAGGTCAACAGATTATCACATTTGATTAACATCATGAGACCAGCAGTAATTGAACTCACTCCAAATTTGCTAGCTTCTAATGATCCTATTTCAGCAGTCTACCCTCCTTCGTGTTTTTTTCAAAAACCAAACAAGTTTTTTTTTCATTTTTTTTTCAAAAATTATTCTTCGAAAATTTGTTTTACCATGTCAAAAACTTTTGTCCCAATTATACCTATTTATCCTGCCTCCAGGTTTCATCGTACTTTTGTTTTACTCGGAGCTATTATATAGCCCATCTTCGTTTTCACATTATGTTCAATGATTTGTCACGGTGATAAAATATATATCTTCAATATACATATCAAACAAATTATATTTTAATGCTGATTTTGAATATGTATAATTTATTAAGTTTAACTAAACCCATGAAAAGTTTCGAGCCTAATTACTAACCATTGCAACGAGAGGTGATCTCATTTATCGTTTTTTCCGCGACAAGTTTCTATTTTGTGCCGGAGACAATATTACTTGTAGGCTCATTTTAATACGTAGGTGCTATTAGAGTTACTCTATAAGATGTATTATGAAAAAACTTTGACATTAGCAACACGTACGATTAAGAAAACTGTAAGATTATTAAGATATTAGTGTAGAAACATTTATCAAGTTCAAACTGGATATTTTCGATTTTTTTTAAAAACTACTATTTATTTAATCGACTATAAAAAAGACTTGGAGCATTGCTTGCTCTTCCTATCACAGTTTTCTGTGTTTCTTCCGGGTTCGAAATTCCTAAAAATAATTTCTTCCTTGTAATATTGACAATGCTTTCCGTGGTTCTGGAATTATGGTGAACAAGTTGGTTCTGAATTTGACCATGGTATCGTGGCCTCATCGAAGCCTTGTAACCTTTGTGCCTCTTGACATTTTTCTTTCTGCATTAGCGACTTAGTAAGTTGAGCTGCCGAACTCGGAAATGGGTGCTGATTTTTTGAATTTTTATCCTTTCTCCACGTTTTATCTCTTAAACACATTTTCTTTGAGTGACAAGACACAACTGTTTCTGTAGAAGAGTTGCCTGTTTCACCGGCTGTCAGCTATCTCCTTGTTTTTGGCGTTTGTTGAACTAACCATTTTTGTGTTGACACCACTAGTGATCCTAATGTATGAAATTTGGAGAAGCCTTGTTTTTATTCCAATTTTTCTGCTTCTTTACGTATATCCTCTTGTTCATTATCATGTTCGTCACAATTAGTGAGTTTCTCTTTTCCATATTTTCGACAAGTGAACATCTTTGGGGATTTTGTGGCTTTCTTGAAAAGCTAGGTTGGCATTGGAGTTCTATTTCGTCATTTTCATCACTACTATCAGATAGGCATTGGACCCTATATATTTTCTCTTGTTGTGTGTGTAAAGATTGTAGGCGAAATATTCTTTCAATTTTTCCCAACTATTTTGGTCGTTAAAAAGGTAAAAAAATTGACATGGTTTTCTTATGTATACGGATGCAATTGCTTCGGTCTCTTCTTCCTCTGAAGAGATAGGTTCAGACTTCCATGGTTTAAAAAAAAATCCTTTTTTCGTTCGGTTCCAGTGTACTATCTCTTCAGTCGTTTCTCGGTGGGCTTTAAAACATATGTTAAGTTTTGGTTGTTGCTTTGTTATTCTAAAAGGTCCGGCCCATTTTGGTTTTAACTTCTTTGTTCCCTCCAGGTTAGTTTTTGTACATATACCTGATCTCCTGGAGCATATGATTGCTTATACTCCTTTTCTAGTAATATTTTTCTTTTTGAGTTGCCTTTGCATTTTCCATATTCTGCTTAACTTGCTTTATAGCTCTTTTTAAGCACATAATCATTTCCTGTTTATAGGTATGTAGATTTTAATACATTCTATCATTTTCTATCGATTCCATAAAAATTCTTGGATCTCAAATGTTTAAAAAAATGGGCTTTTATCTAAAAGACGTGATAATGATGTGTTTATTGTAAACACGACAAAAGGTAAATTATCTGACCAGTTATTGGGTTCTTGCCTTGTATGCATTCCCAGCATATATGTGAGTTCTTTGTGCTTGCGTTCGATTTTTCCGTTGGCAGACGCCATGTAAGCCGAGGTATACCAGCGTTGTTATTTCTTCTAATGTTCTTCCTCTAAAATATGGTCCATTATCGCTGAGTAGGGCTTTGGGGAAAATTATATGTTCTAGGAATAGTCGATTTACTAAGACCTTAGCTATAATTCTCGCTTTTTCATCTTTAATTTGAAACCGTACAGATATGAATTGAAATGCTGCCCCATTGATAACACACAGCGATTCCCTTTCTCGGAAACTGGTAGGCCTCCCTATGCACCCAATAAATCAATCGAAATTAATTTTCCTACTCCATATTGGGTAGGGTATTGTTCTAACTCTGCCTGACACATTGTTAGTGGCAATATTTGCTTGGCATATTCTTGGCATCCTTGTATAATGTTTTTTCCCTTTTAGTACATTTTCGAAAAATAAAAATTTCACTTTATTCGTCCAATCGTCTTCGCTTCTCCCATGTGGTACCCGTTTATTGCGTTTCACATCTATAATATTTCTCCCGCTACATCTTTTGGAATTAGATCACCTCAGTCTCGCTGAAATATTTTGCATGGTATGAACCCAAATGATCGATTCTTGATCTACGCGTAAGGGAAACTTTTTTGCGAGCAAAAACTTTTCGAAAATATTCGTTGAAAACTACAACTGCCAAGCATACTCTCTCAACCGTTGAGTATTTTCTTTTTGCCTCTGTTAGAGAGTGGCTGGTGCGTTGTACTATTGATTCCTCTCCCTCAGAAGAACTTATTTTCAGTAATACCACTTCAATTCTGTAGGCTGGTGCTTCTTTTTGCAAACTGAAGTCTTGCGACAAGTCTGGCAGTTTTAGCACCGGAGCTTTCAACAATTCCCTTTTAAGTTTTTCCAGTGCTTCTATAGCATCTGTTTGGCATTTAAATTTGCCTGATTTTTAAACAAAAATGTGTCATATGCTGAGCTATTGCCGCATAATTTTTTATATATCACCTGAAGTAGCTTAGTAATCTGCATAATGATCTAAAACTTTTCTGATATTTTGGTGTTTTTAATTGATCTATCACTTTGAACTTTTCCGGATTTGGCAAAGTAGGACCTTGATTTATCAAACATCCGAGAAAGATCAATTTTGGTACCACAACTTTTAGCTTTTCTGGTTTCAGTTTTAACCCTGCTTTTTCAAATTTTCCTAGTATTCTTCTAAGCCCACTTAAATGGTCTTCTAAGTTTTCTGTAAATGATATTGCATCATCTACATAAGCTAATGTATCCCTTTTTCTTTTTGTGTCGAATCCTGTACTTTTTCCTTTTCCATCGTCTTTTAATACTGATTTCATTAGTCGGCTAAAACAGTTTGGGCTAAATTATAAGCCGAAAGGCATGCGTTTAAATGTGAACGTTCTACTATCGTCCAAAATTACTATTGCCTTATGCTTTGATTCCGAGTTTTAGGTTATTTGTTAATATCCTGCCATCAGGTGAAAACTAGTGTAGTATTTGGATCCTTCAAGCGAGTCTAATATTGTATCTATTCGCGATAATTTCATAACATCTTTCACCATAACGGCATTAGCGCTCTAAAGTCTACGCAGCCTCTCCATGTGTTGTCTTTCTTTCTGATTATTACTGGTGGAAAACATCACTCGCTATCTCCCTCTTTAATAACACCTTGTTTCTTTTATTTGGTCATCCAGCCATGATCTTAAAAGGTAAGGGGTCTTATATGGAGACTTTTTAATTGTAGATCCTTGCGAAGGTATATTTCTGTGTGATCAGGTAGGTTAATTTGTAATCAGCTTTGTATTTTGCGAAAGTCTACTTCTAGTCCCATAAGATATTTTCCACCTAGGTTTTAATATTTTCCGGTAAATGTTCTAAATTAAACTGTTTTAAAAAATCAGTTTTTGTTATTCCGTAGATTTCTTATGGTTGTAAGTAGTAAAAAAAAGTAAGTATCACGGCACTAGACCCTTAAGGCCCAAACCGGCAATACTGATCCCCGCTTTCTGGCCCTTTGACCAGGAAGTGCAATGGGGGGCTGGTGGCCAGCCATCCTGTGCTTTCGCACATGTTTCTTGTGGTTGTGGTTTCGGTGAAATTTGCTCTTGGCTTATAAAACTTATGCTTAATTCTGGACTGCTTAGTGATTTTGTATCTGTATTTGGAATCGTTTCTGCCGACCAGAATGTTGCTTTGTTTAGCTTCACCTTATCATTGCTTAGATTTGATAATTTAAATTTACGATACCTTTCTCAATTTTAATGATTTGATTTTCCATGAAAATTGAAGGATACTCCTCGAGGGTGTATCCTCCTATTATAGCGTCAATTGTTTTTTTATTATGTTCCTTTGTATCTGACATCGCTAAGACTTAAGCCATTGTTCCTCCTTCGATTATTATTGTCCTGCTTAATTTTAAATTATATTCCGGTTTGTATATATTCTGTTGTTACGCAAACTTGTCTATCAGTTTTGTATGGCTTGGTCATGGTAATATTATTGGTGAGTGGCTTCCATACTATTTCATATTTTCTTACAGCGTCCACTCCTAAAGTGCAAGGAAATGGGAGCTGCTTACATATTATCGCTGTTAATGTTATTTCATTATTCCCTAAAATAAATTTTAATAGACATTCGCCCCAAATTGTCAGTTTGTGACTTGATACCGATCTCGGGGTATTCTGGCATCTGCTAACGCGATTTTGTGCACTAGGAGGAAACCTCCTACAAGCTTCATCTCGAATTAAGGATTTTGAAGCACCTGTTTCAAGTAAGCACGGTAAATTTTGGAAACACTCAATTTTAAAACAACGTAAAATCGGTAAAATCATTATTTATCTCCGTACCACATAATTCTACACTATATACGGATCTTCGAAAAGGTACAGCTCTGGCGACCCTTACAGGCTGGTTCCCAAGGTTTTGGGGGCTTTTCCAGTTCTCTTCCGTGTTACTATTTTGGCCTTGGGTATTGTTTACCGTTTTATTAACTCAGGTAAAAACTCAGGAATATTATTTGATGTTTGCCAAGTATTATTTCTTCCCTGCCTAATTGAATTCCTGCCACCTTGTGGTCGGAACTGTGGTTTTATATCGTATGTTGGCCCTTCCTTTTGTATTCTATGCCAACATTCTGCCGCATAGTGATTAGGTTTGCCATAATAATAGCAATTGAATCTTTTTCTACATTGCTTGGTATTCTGCCTTTCCGCAGGGGGTCTATAGCTACTTCTGTATATTCTTGGCCTATCGCTATTTGCTCTAATATTGTCTTTACGAGGAGAAGGTAGGTGACCATAATTATTGGTATTCCAAGAAATTAAGGACCTAATACCAAGGGATTGGTTGTCAAGTAGGGTAGGGGGTCAGTCCATGTTGAGAGATTTCGGCCTTCCTCGCGCCTCATTGCCTTACCAATGGGTTTCCCCATTTTTACACTCTTACAGTATGCAGTATCTTGATTTTCTGTTATATTTAGGGACATCTGGTCAAATTTTTTCATCGCTTCATTGATTTTTACCTCCATTTTAACCAAGATGGTGACCCACTCTAGATTTTCAAGCTTGCCTGATAATTTTAGCCTTAGCAGGTTTTTTGGTAACTCTTGTTTAAAGCTATGTAATAAAATTCTATTAGAGTTTTAATGCCCTTTGCCTCTTTTTCTTTAATTAATTCAAAATTTTTTAGTGCATATCCCCTTAATCCAGCTGCTACATATTGCTATTTTACTGTATCGTCAAATGTTTCTGCTAAATCGTCGAAAATTCTCATTTTTTTGATGAATTTTTCAACATCTGAAATCCCCGCATATTCTTGTATAATTTTTGCAATTTCCAGTACCGTTACTAAAGAAGTCATTTTGCCTTCTGGTAAGGTCATTTTCGTTTTAATTTACAACTTCATTTAGTCTTCTCGACCCAGTTTTTCCACAAGCCACCAGCTGTAGTAAAGTAAATTTAAGTGGCTGTTATTCTGACCCTTGGAAGGGGTTATGGTTACGGTCCTAAGGCGATTAAAACTAGGGTAGCCTGCCCTTAGGTTCGGCCTGACTATTTATGTTGGCGTTTAACTGGTATAGTTCAGAAGCATCAAATAACGTTATAGAGAGGTTGGGTATAATACAATTACTTTTATTTAACTTCACAGCGATACAGGATCTGGCTATATACATGCCCCTGGAATTATTTGCCCTATAGAACAAACAAATAAAATAATACACTTACCAACTATAAGACATTTAGACACTTACTATTTTCCAAGGTATTCCTAATTTAAACAGACTGGAGGTCAGCCCGACAATAGATCAGTACAAAGATACCCGACCCCATTCAATATAGCTTTTGTACCATAAGTCAACCACTTCAATCCGGCCAACTGACGTACATAGCAAGGGAAGCCGTTATTTTCCGATTTCCTTTCTAAGCCTCACATACAAGGATGTTTGCTTTTATTTTAATAAAAAGTGGTATTTCAAAATCTTGCATTCGTATTTTGCGTCATTAACATTTTATTTCATGTTAAATTATTTCAGCTTAATTGGACACAGGTTACCGCACACTTAGAAACTTGTGAGTGTGTGTGTGTCTAGCTGTTCCGAAAACTTCCCTTTTTGACCTGTTTATAGGCACGCCCGGTTTTTGTTTAATTTTCTTTTGTGCAGTGTTTTCTTTTTAATTGAGAATTCAAAATTTTCTGTTAAACAGAATAAATCAGCAATTTAGGGACCGATTTTGGGGCCAGGAACTGTTTTCTATTTTATTAGGAGTCTTACCCAGAGAATCCCATTTGCAAGTTTCACACTGTTCAGAGACAATAGTCTTTTGGGCCTAGTCCTGAGACCCCTAACGTATACCCCCATAGAATAAAATATGGTCACCCTAACCCAGGCAACGATCTTTGAAGTTTCTAGGCACCAGGGGAAAAATTTTTGCCCCTTGCGGAAAAAAATTTAAGGGGTACCTGTGTCCTTAAACGGAAATTTTACTTCTATATCAGGTCTATTATACCAAATTCTTACATTCCCAAGATTCAAGCCATTCAGAACAAAATTTTGCTGACCATTTCTGTGAATCCATTTTCAAACAAACTAATTTCAAACATAAAAAAAACGAAAAAGGTATTTTCATCCTGAGATAGCTTAAGAAATATTAGATAGGATTAAATATATGTTGGAAGGCAAATTCAACATCAAAAAGGAAACTTTGGTTTTAAAATGGACTAGGGGAAGTTGGACGAAAGTAAATAAAGAGTGGAAGACATCAATGTGCTTGGGAAAATACTGGAGCAAGTCATAAGACAGAAAATGGAAGGGGAAGAAGCTGAAGGAGTGCCAAATGAGACCAAGAGGCTTGTAAAAAGACTAGAGAAGCTTGGAAAAAGGGTAGGAGATGTTGGTTAGGACTAGAGAAAGGGTGGAAGACACTAAAAACGCCAGAAAAGGATTTTTGGTCTCAAAATAGACTAAGATATGTTGTAGGGGAGTAAATAAGCGGTGGAAGACACCGAGAGGGCTTTATTTGGAACTCATTGTTTGCTTTGTTTATGTTGTCTCATGGCTTCTGTTGTAGGTTTCTTAATTTTGCGAAGGTTTCATTCTTTGAAAAATATACTTCGATATGTTTAGTTTGCTTTTTTTTCTGTGCTTGGTTTTGTAGCCTTCCGAAAGTAACTTGTTTTAAAGATATGATTTGGCATGTTTAGTTATGTTGTTTTGTGGTTTCTCTGGTAAGTTTCAAATGCCAACCTTACCAGAAAAAATGTTTGATCTTGAAATAGCTTGGAGATGTTAGATATGAGTAAATGAAGACAGGAACACAATAACAACGTTTTTTTCTTAGCATTCCGAAGGTGGCTTGTTTGGAAGATGCAGTTTATTCTGTTTAGTTATGTTATTTCAATTTTTCTGTGATAAGCTTATAGAAACAACTGCATGTTTCTCAACCGCTCTTGTTGTTGTAGATTATGCTTACGAAAATAACGCTTTAATCTTACTGCCACTTAAGAGTTGTTGGAAAGAATAACTTCGTTTGCTCAACAAGAACTTTGGGTGATTAACTCAATCTGTATACTATGAAATGCAACAAAGTACTAAATTTTCCTTTTTATCTTTCCGCTGCCTACCCTCTTTAGATTTTCTGCATAAACTTTCATTCTTTTTATCCCCTTTTAACATTTACACTGAGAATTTGGCATGTATTTTGCCCAAATGATCTTGTATATGAACGAAACACTGGGATAAAATATTAAAGAAACACAATGCAACATTAAAAAATTACCAAGTCAATAACAAAAATGATTTTCGATAATACTAAGAAAAACAAATTAACACGATGCTTAATTAACTTGTCTATTCATAGGAAGAAATAAAAACTAAACGTTTATCAGACATTCAAATTATATGTCAGTACGAGTTTCAACATTTATTAAACATGGCAGCTCTAACTTTTTTCCGTTACAATACTTTTTCTTCTCTCACATGAGGCTAAGAAATAGTATTTGAAGATCCTGCCTCAAAACAACCAATTCGCATTTTAAATATTCGTCTTTTCGTTAAAAGAAGCTGAATATCCTAAACGTTGTTTTAAACTTCCTGACAAATATTGAAAAGCTAGAGATAATGTTTGGAAATATAGTCTTTTATCTAGAGCTTCAGAAACAAAATATGGGTAAAAAGAGTCTAAGAATAAAGTTTGTTTTCTGAAAAGATGTATTAAAGCACAAATTAATGCACAAAGCACTTATTTAAATACCCTTCCAAAAATGTTTACACCATGACACCTGGCTATCCTATTCAACAAAATATACCCCTCCTTTCCCAGCAAACTACATAGTAATTTATGCTAAAATTGTCTCTCCATGAGAAGAAGCAATTAGAAAATTACCAAATTTACCAATTCTTTGATAATTTAAAATCAGTAAAAGGTAGCATGATTTAAGACTATAAGCCATTTCAATAGGTAATATTGGTTAAAAGAATAATAAGATATCATTATTATTTCTAGCTTCTAATGCACATTGGCTCACAAATGATTAGCTCAAATTCTTAAATACAGATTTTCAATACATATTAATTAATTTCACAGTAGATGTTTATTAGTCGCTAATAATCAAACTTGAATGTTCGAGTTGATAAAAAATGAGCAATAAAAAATTTTAGTGTGCACAAGAAAAAAAATATTCACTACTTAGAGCTTCTCATTGTAAAAACACCCGAAATTCATTATGTGAACCACCGAAAACCCTTTTGCTCAAATTACCTAAAAAGTATTCTGAAATTCACATTCGGCATTTCGAATGTGGACACAGTCATATTAAAGAAGAAATTTTAGAAATCAAAGAACTATGACCTTGAGAATCAGTTGAATAATAAACTTTATTTGTTTCTGCAGATTGCTAGTCCTATTTAGTGAAGATGAGAACTTTAGGGGGTGAGCAAGGTACACAAGAAACTTCTGAATCTTCATCCTGGGACTCAGTTGAACAGTTAACCATGAACTTAGATCCTTCTACAACACCAGAACAAATGGTTGAAATTTGGAAGAAAAACTTTGATAATGGATATCTCAATTCAAGACAGTTTAGAGACTATTGGAAGTTTAAAGTCCCCAGTATTTTCAGTCCTGGTATGAACTGTGGTTGTCTACACATTGTATTTGATGAGGATGAGGTGAAGAGGGTTCTACTAGACCCTTTGGAAATGTTCATTTGTGGAAGAGACCCTAAAGCTGTTTTCAAAGTATAGAATCTTTTTTTGTTTTTGAATATTCATAAGGTGATATTGATAGACATTTTCTTTCTGAACCAGCTAGCCTGTAATTAAAGCAACATTCTTATGTTGACATAGGCCTAATTTGATTTAATGTTTGCCTATTTGGCTTGGTCATATTGTGCCATAATCCCAATTTGGAAAATTTCTAGGTGGTGCTATAATTTAGCTAAGGTAAAAGTGGAAATGTCATTTGATGCCTTTTTTAAGCTCTTTCATAATTCAATAGGCTAATTGCCTTGGACATCCACCACATGGTTAATATGGGAGTAAAGTTCATTTGTGATGCAGATGAAGGTAAATTTCTACCAAATCATATTATTGACTTATGCATAAAGTGAATAGCCTATGCCACTCGATGCCTTTTTTTATGCTGATTAGGAATATAGTAGGCTAATCATTTCTATTGGAAATAAATTTCAGCCCCCCCCCTTATATATGCAAATTCAGGGTATATATTTCTACAACCTAACCCTGAATTGGCATATATAGGGGGGGGGGGGCTGAAATTCATTTCTGATAGAATTGATTATTATATTCATAATTGGCATAAAAAAGGGGTCAATATATAACAAATCATATTATTGAGTTAGGACTAAAGTGAATACACCAT
The DNA here is from genome assembly GCA_029168905.1 of Artemia sp. Kazakhstan ARC1039. Lineage (NCBI taxonomy): Eukaryota > Metazoa > Arthropoda > Branchiopoda > Anostraca > Artemiidae > Artemia > Artemia sp. Kazakhstan ARC1039. Next base: position 4,086 of record JAQQPU010000150.1, on the reverse strand, counting down.
TTGATGCCTTTTTTATGCTGATTACGAATATAATAAGCATTTCTATCGGAAATGAATTTCAGCCCCCCCCCTATATATGCCAATTCAAGGTTAGGTTGGGTTAGGTATAGCCTATATAGGGTGGGGGGGGGCTGAAATTCATTTCTGATAGAAATGCTTATTATATTCGTAACCAGCATAAAAAAAAGGCATTGAATGGTGTATTCACTTTATTTGAAACTCAATAATATGATTTGGTATATATTGACCAAAAAAGGCATCAGATGGTGTATTCACTTTATTCCTAACTCAATAATATGATTTGGTAGAAATTTACCCAAATGAATATTATGTTTAGATTCAGTATGCAATTCTGGGTATATATTTGCACATTAGGGGGGTGGGGGTATATATTCTGTGAACATATAGATTCTAAAAAAAATCATGAATTTCTTAGAAAAACTGATAAAAACAAGGATAGAAGTGAAGATTCAGGCTCTCCCCCTGCTAAATGTGTTAACTAGGATTATTCTGCATATTATCAAGTAAATTGTTTTCTTAATATGTTTCCTTATGTCCAGCTGGACTCCTAGGCTTAAAATACTGGTTGGTTGGCTGGCTAATTCAAAAATTTATATAGGTATACACTGTCAAATTAGCCATCTGGTTGTATCCCAATTGCTTCTGGGGCTAGTTGCATCTTGAACCCTTAAAGGGGCCCCTAAGGTATTTCATTTTTGTAAGCACACAAAGAAGTTATCAACACTAGTTAAGTTATTGAAAAGTGGTTAAAAACATATAGTTTATAAACAAATTGTTCAAGAGTAACATATTCCAAAAATACTTATTTATAACAATTCAAATCTTATTTATTAGGGGATATGAATGTATTTAAAAACCAGTGGCCATATAGACAAAAAAAACCCCAATAAAGTAAGAACAACAATAAACAAATTTAAACTACAGCTTCCTTAAGTGCTGTCAGACTTTTCTCTATAAAACAACCTAACACAGTAATTAGGTACCTTGAAGTAGTCCCTAAAACACCAGGGAGCAGCAGTACATCCCCATGAAAAAAATGATCCCTAAAATTCACCAAACTTTGGCATCTACTCAGAAAATGGTCCATCCCATTCCCAAACTCCCCACAGAAAGGGCAGACATGCCTATTTCCTGAGCCAGCCTATATTTGTACATTAGGGGAGTGAGGTGGGTAACTTTCATGGTAACTTTGTAGTGGGCCATATTATTTTGCCAGGATGAAAGTAAAACATCATTTGATGCTTCTTTTTAAGCTCTCATAATTTATATAGAATACCTTTGGTAATGACTCAAGAAGCAATTATTGAATTATGAAGAGAATAAAAAAGGCATCAAATGACATTTTCACTTTCATCTTAGCTAAATTATAGTACCACTTAAAAATTTACCAATTCCAAACTAAGCACTTATAAAAAAGACCAGTTAACTAACTTCAATAGTTAAGTTACTATGTATCTTTACCAATTAGATTGTTTCATAATTGGATTTTGTCTTAATTTTCTTAATATGCATAGGTGTAATTAGCTTGAATATTGTAGCTGTACAAACAAACACAACTTAAAAACAATAGGGAATTTTTTTTCCAAGACAGTGCAATTTAAATCAGTGAATACCTTGGTCCTATGTCCATTTGATAATCCCAGCCACACAATACTTTTTGAAAAATCTTCTCTCATTAGTAATGATTTGGGGATAAAACAGGTGGTCCAGAAATCAATCAAAATTAGGCTCAAAATAAATAAAAATATTTCCTTAAATAGGGACTTAGGAGAATATTCACTGAATTCTTTATGCTCAAATTTAATTAAAAATGATCTAACAAAATATTTTATTAAACCAATTGACAATAGTATTGAACCTGTTACAAAAAGGCCTTTAAGACTAGCTGCTAAAAAAGCAAGATTAGCTTTGAAAACTTGCAGTTAATAATTTCATTTTATTTCGTTTGAATGAATTCATCCTCTCTCATCATTTTATTTATCAGTCCTGGTTGAACTTCGTTGAAGTAAGGATACTGGCGCTGTTTTAAAGGTTTTTAAAAGCATTTTTAGTTTTAAACTTTGTATTTTAATGTAAGTTGTTTATATGTATATATATATTTTTTTTTTTTAATGTTGTGCTGAAGACAGCCCTTGGACATAGGGCCGAAATATTCACCGATTTAAATTGCACTGTCTTGGAAAAAAAAAATTCCCCTATTGTTTTTAAGTTGTGTTTGTTTGATATGGAAAGGCAGTGTGGTCTTTGTCAATATTTGTAGCTGTACACAATTCTACATATTTTAAATACACAAAAAGTCAGTAGTAGAAGGTCACACATATGCATATTTTAAGCTTGAGCCATAATCTTGTATAATATTATATTATGTCTAAATTATAAAGCATAAATAGCTTGAGAAAAGCTGCTGTATGTGTTTATGTGAAAACCATCATAAAGTTTGATGCTTTCTTTCACAGAAACAAATCTTTATAGTGTGTAAACATTAGCAAAGAAAATCTAAATTTTAAATTAAATAGTTGAGAGTAAAACAAATAGCAAGCCAAAATTACTCAAATTTACCTGAAGATTTCAAATCCTCAAAACTTCCTGTAGCAGAAGTTAATTTAAGGTTTGCTCTTACTGATTCCCTTGATCCATCCATCCTT
>JAQQPU010000149.1:112952-128099 GCA_029168905.1 Artemia sp. Kazakhstan ARC1039 | reverse complement strand
TATTGAAAGTTTAAATGTTAATATCTGTAGATTCAAAAAGGATTTTATTGTAAGAGTGGGGAGTGGGCCAAGGGCTATTGAATTAAAATATCATTCAGATTTAGAGGGATGTAGGGGGATACAACGAATCTGTTTCGATACGAGGCTACAGTGTTTCAAGTATGCATTTTTAATTGCAGCATACAGACCTCTGCGCGAAGATGCATCTAGGAAAAAGTTGGATGAAATGGCAGTTAATGATAGGGAGGGTTCAAAGTTCCCCAAAGTAGATTTTAATTGTTTAAATGGTCAATTTCCCGTGACACTAAAAGGAATAGATATTTTTGAGCGGGCTAATGCACATTTAAAGATTGGTGTAACGGTGTTACAGTATGAAACAGAATTTGAGGAGGGCCAGCGTTCCGATAAGAAGGGTGTATTATTTCCAGTGCGGGCTCCTTCAATTGAATCAGTAGAACATTGGATGTGGCTTCTATATACCCCACCCACAGACTCCGATTCAATTGGTCATTTCAATACAATTACGGATATTAGTAGGGTTCTAAGTGAGGGTAAACATCGGGGTGGTGTGTGTTATTACTGTCCAACATGTCTCTCCAGATTTCGCTCTGATTTAAAGTTAAAGCATCACATGAAACACTGTAAACGTCATGGATACCAGGCTGTGGAGACGGTAAGCGGAGATAGAGCGATCTTACGTTTTAAAAATTTCCAAAACACGCTCCTGCAGAGCAATAAGATCGCTTTGGACTGCGAAGCTAAACTGACAGACGTGTGCGATCCGTCAAATTCAAATCGTGTTAAAATACATGAAGCCATAGGGGTCTCTTACGCTCACGGGCAACGAGATTCCAATAATACCATGCAAGTGCTGGATGTAGTTGAGATGTTGGGTGACGATGAAGACTGCATGCGCTCGGCATTGGTCAGTCTAATCAAAACAGCGAACGGTGCAATTTCGCGCCTTCGTTATACAAACTATCCTATGCTCCTATCACCAGATGACATAGTGGCCATTAAAAATCGTAAAATGTGTTGGGTTTGCAAGGGAGAATTTGATGATGGTGTTGGGAATGGTGGGAGGAGGAAGGTGATCGACCATGATCACTTGTGGCAAAAAATTACATCGGGAGGGAGTAACTTTAGAGGGGTAGCCCATCAGTCATGCAGTTTAAACGTTAGACAACAATATTTCGTACCTGTTTTTATACACAATTCCAATTACGACTTAAAGTTTATTCTACCGGCGTTGGCCCGCATTGCCAAGGGTGGAGTTGTAGATGACGCATGGATAGATGGTTCTTTTTCATATAAAATCATACCCAAATCATCGGAGAAGCTACTGCTGCTAGAATCCATGTGGAAAACAGTTGACAAGGGTAACACGTGCCTGAATAAAATCCGTTTTTTAGACTCTTTTAGCTTCTTCCCCAAATCTTTAAGTCAATTGATTCAGGTACAGAAAAGTGACAATTTTGATAGCTTTCCCCTCCTCAAACAGCGCTTCCCCGATGATGAAATGTATGATTTATTAACGTGTAAGGGCATATATCCATATGATTATTACAACTCTGGCTCGAGGTTAGATGAGGTGTCACTACCGCCCATTGAAGTTTTTTACAATTCTCTTACTGAGAGTGAGTGCACCACTAGCGACTACAAATTTGCTAAGAGGGTTTGGGCAAAGGGTGGGTGTAAAAATGGGTGGGATTATTGTAAACTATACTTGGCCAGTGACGTACTCACTCTTCTGGACATTGTGTGCAAAAATACGGATAAAATCTATGGGGAATTTGGGTTGGATTTAGGTTATTATTTTTCCACTCCTCATTTGGTGATGGACTTGATACTTAAAATCAGCAAAGAAGAAATAGGTCTGATCGCCGATATGGATCAGCATCTGTTTGTAGAGAGATCAATGAGGGGTGGGTATGTTTTTCACGGGGATCGTATCATGAAAACTGATCCGACCGGACAGCACACCGATGAAAAGTCGGACGCAGTTTTTTTGGATATGAATTCTCTTTACCCATCGGCAATGTCTCACTACTGTTTGCCGTGTGGCAATTATAAATGGCTTGATAATCCATGTGCTTCGAATTTCCCCGACATTGCCAGTGTTGAGGAGAATGGGGCACAGGGATGGTTTTTTGAAATTGACGGTGAAATACCCATGGAAATCCATGACTCGGTAAAAGACTTTGTTTTTTCGTGCATAAATAGACCGGTGGGTAGGGACTCTCTGAGCCCCTACAATTTATCTTTAGTAGAGGACGGGAGTATGCACTGGGTACCTTCAAAACAAAAACTAATTGCCGACCTCAACCCGAAACAGAATATCGNGCCAGAATAAATTTAAAATACATTACAGTGGATTGTAGTGACCCTCAGTTTCGCAATAAGTGAAATAACAAATTGATATTTATGGACTATTTGACCATTGGGTATTTTTGCTCACTCACATAAGGTGCTGTATTATCTTTTTACCTTGACTTAATAATCTGAATACAATTCAATTTTACTAATAAGCGAGCAGAAGAGGGGAGCTTTTTGTCACAATGGCTGTTGTACTTGCCGGGAGTGGTGACTCCCTTAAACTGTGGGGATCAGGTAGCAAGAAATTACGCTTCCTTTGCTTATTGGTATCTGGTTCTTATGATATCGACTTGAAACTGGAAACGGACTGACTTTCTCTCAGCTATATGATAGATTGCAAATTATTGCATAACGCAGTGCTGAACTATTTTTATCGCTCGATGGAGACTGGTATAAAATCTGTCTCGCAAATTAAATTCGTGCGTTCAGTTCTTTGAAAAGATGCGATTTTGGAAGCAAAAAAAGTGCTATATGATGAATCCGGAATGATGAGCGATGTGCTTGTCATGTAAAAGAGGAGGATAATGTTATTGACATATGAAAACTGTTGACAATATGTGCGAAGGACCGGAAAATCTTGCCGAAGTTTGTGATTTACGATCTTCAAGAGGTTCCAGTTCCCTCAGAATTGACCGGAGGTTATGTAGTATCGAGAATTCAAGAAATGTGCAAGAAAGTTGATAAGACCCTGGATAAGTTGAACCAAGTGCCTGTACTTGGCATTTATGAGGGGTCTAGAAAAGAACCTGGAAATAAACCTCCTCTTCATAACTCAGTAGTGGTAAAATATCCCACTAAGTCATTATCAACGGCAGAAGCAAGAAAAAACGTAATTGACTCCGTATGTGAAGCAACTCAGGATAAGAATACAATTGAGGTCAGACGATATAGATCTGATTTCAAAGTACTCGTAAAGAACAAGCCCTTAGCTGAAAAGATAGCGAGATCATTCAAGGCATCCGAGGGTTATCAAAGGTGATTTTAATTGTGATTTAACCCGTCCGGATTGCCCACGTTCTGAAACTATTATAAGTATTCTGCCTGCCAAATTCTCATTACTTAGAAAGAACAAGGACTTTACATACATATCACAGGCTAGCACTACGTCAAATCTGGACCATTTATTGTATTCAGTCAGTCCATTCCAATGTCCCAAGTAGTTCTTGAAGAATATATGGAGTAACTAATGCGTACCGGAATTTCGTGAGCCTTGCGACCGTATCCTAGTGAAACTAAAGTTCCATGCCACCTGTTACAGCCAAGTATCGACCTAAGTGAAAATTAGTTAAGCTTACAACTAAACCTGTACTGTGAGCAAATGATATATGCACTGAAATATGCTGATAAGACGGCGATTCCAGTGAGGCGGATACGTTGCAAGAGCGAGAAATACAGGTGGTCTAGTAACCTAGTTCTAGTGTCAGTCTGTGCTACGGCGAAGTTGTGGTTGCGGTTTTGGGACGAATGCGAGAGGCCAAGAACCGGGTTTTTAAATGCGGTCCGGATTTATTCTAAGAGAAAATTTAAGAATAGTCGGCAGGAGCATCTAGCGGTGGTCAAGTCGATTACTGGCGAGAAGATTTTAAATGACCTTAATTACTTTTGGAAGTCTCGTCCTCTTTCTGAGAAGCAGAACCCTGAGTGCCCCTATAGCATCCCAAAGTCTGAGCGGGTTGCCCATTTCAGAAGTCAGTTTGTAAAACCCAACAGCAGTTTAGAAATTTCTTTCGATAGTGAGATCTTTTCCTTGCTTGATTCTATTCAAAAACCAAATTATATTGTGATAACACCGTCTGCTATTAAGGAGGCTGTGTTGAAGCTTAGAAAGAAGGACTTCTCAGCTGGCGCCGACAGTATTTGTGCTGAGCATTTTATTGCCACAAGCGACCTCCTCTATAACCACCTAGCATTACTGTTTCAAATGGTTTTTAACGTTGGTGTCGTTCCTGACAGTATATGCATTGGAGTGATTAGCCCAATTCTGAAAAAGAATAAACCAAGATCATCATGTTCGTCATATTAGACCAGTGACTGTGTCAAGCGTTTTCGTTAAGATATTTGAGCTTCTGATAGTTGACCGCTTAAGAGAAAAGTGTATTATGCCACCATTCCAGTTCGGGTTCCAGTCGGGTTTAGGTTGCTTCCATACCCTTAGAAATCTGTAATATACTCAGAGATACAGAAGCATCTGAGAGCACTTTGGTTCTCGGAGCATACGAAATTATGAATGCTTTTGGTTCCCTTATAAACTCGCAGGCCATGTTGGCCGTGGTGTGAGTTGTATAGCCGTGGTGTGAGTCTTGAGGTGATTTTCCCATTATATTATATGTATAGGCATCTAAAAGTTCGTTCGAAGTTGGGAAAGACACTCTCGAAAAGTGAGCTTCCTGTATTCGTCGGAATAAAGCAAGGAGCCATCACATCACCGATTATCTACAATAACGTGTCTCTTCCTGCACAGATTGGCATACCTACTAGTTGCATTTCAAAAGGGATGGATACATCAATGCTTTGTTATACGGATGATCTGTTAAATCCGTGCCGGTCAATAGCTAGACTTCAACGGAGTTTTGATAACATATCTGATAGATATCAACAAATAGGACTAAGTATAAATGCTGCGAAGTCCCAAATCCTCTTCTTTAATTTACATGGGAGTTATGTGCCTGACAGTGTCTGTCTAGGTGATGGTGAGGTGGCACCCACAACTGTACTTGCATATTTAGGTCCCCCCCTTGGGTCTTCGATTAAAAAAAACACGAAAGCTTTTGATTGGGAATGCTGAACACAAAATTAGAATTGCTTATGCTAGTGTTGTTACATCGCAGCTTAATCTGGAATGGAAAGCCCTTTCGCGAATCTATAATAATGTGGCTCTCCCACATATTTTATATTTGACCCCATTTTGGTACATTTTTCCTGAGTCTGATAAGCGAGTTATGCGAAAGGGTTATTTTAAGTATGCAATGTTTTTGCTTCAGGCCCCTCGGCAGTTCAAGAACAGGTAAATCATTAACCGTTTTGGTGTGGTGGAATCACGCCGGGGATGAGCAGTTTCAGAAACTAAGTCACCAGTCCTCTTCTCACCCGTTGAAGGGTTTACCGTTTTAGATTTGGTATTATTAGTGATTTGTGTATATCTTTACGACATGTTTGTTTTGTTTTCCTTTCTTTTATTGTACTCCATCGTTTTATTTGTTTTTTTTTGTTATAGATGGGTAATAAGGATCATTCATTCATTCACATGCATTTAATAAATGTGTTACAAATTGATTTTCATTATTGACATCAAACTCCAGTACGATTTACTCAAATGTCATTTCAAAACTAATCTTTGCGTTTGCAACTTAGAGGAGATGCCTTACCTAAATAGTCTTTCAATTTAACCTGTTTCAACGTTTTTTACTTTGTTGAAAACGAGATGAAACGAAGTAAAAAACGTTGACACATTTTTTTAAACGTTGAAATGTTTTCACTTCGTGGCATAGAAAGTTTTATCAACAGTTTACTTTTGTATTAGATAAATATATGCAATATCATTTTTGTCCTTTTAGTGAATGTATTTTTAATCCAATTTTTGAATACTTTAAAGAATTAGCGTTATTATCAAGATTTAAACAATAAAATAAGCATAAAACAAAAGTTGTTTGGAAACACTGGATTGCATTTTGTTTAAAGACATCAGCAGTTTCCTTTTTGAATACTCTTTAAACTATTTATTTAGTGTAAGGTTTGGGCCATCTCTGCGCTACATAGAGCTACCAATAGAGCTAATCACCCATACAGTCCTTCATGAACTTGCCTCGAAGTGTCCAAACTTAACCCATATGCTTCTCGATTTTTCAACGGCCATGCAACTCCATGATTTCAACGAATTACAGGTAATTTTTGATAAATTCTTATTGTCAGTTTTGGTGTTTGTCAAGTTGTTTTGGTTCGGTGTTTGATTTGTGGTGTTTTCTAATTTTCATCAATGCTCTATTGCCGTTAGTTCGGTTCCTTCAAACACTAAGAAAACAAATTTACTAAATTCTAATTTCAACTTAAACAGTTTGTTTAGCTTTAAGCAAAGTGCGAATGAAAATCCAATTTTTAGGGAGACTTGAGAGAAGCGGCAAAACCACAGAAATATTCTGAATATACTAACTTCTGATCATTTTAAAGCGTAACTTCATCGCTCGAAAAAAACAATGCTTATTTTTAAAAGTTGTTCCATTTATAGCATGTAAAACAATTTTTAAATATTAGCTTAAACTTCAAGGAGCTTTTTTCTTCGTATGATTTGATTTTTGTAAATAAATTCAGCCTTACTAGTCTAATTTTTATGCTTTATTTCTTCATCTATTTTTAGGAGTTATGGGTTATTATATTTCTTAACATTGGACGTGATCGTCTCTTACTAGGTTACAAGCTACACCTGCAACCCAATATATAGAGAATCGATTGAATGCTTTAAAATTCCCATTAAAAAAGTCTATTTAATTCTCAGTAAACTTTTAATTTACTTCAATCCATTAGTTTTCCACTTAGCTTTACAATTCTAATACGATATTAACTTCTGAGATATTGTTTTATTTAGAAATTCATTCTGTTCAAATGTATATTAAATCAGTTATTAAATAGAGCTTTCAGTTTATGCAATCTAAACACTTTTAAATACAAAAGGACAGTTTTGGATGATTTAAGAGGTTAAGCAAAACTCCACTTCTGAGGGGCAATGCATGTCCGTTTGATGTTTAACTTCATCAACTGGTGTAATATATATTTTGGCTTGGGTTTTAATTGTTTATTAATAGTAGTTTTTGTTCGTTCTAACCTTAACTTCTTATGTGAATTAATTTCTGCTGGTTTTGTGTTTCAATATTGCTAGTTACTATTCGTTGAAAAACTGTATCTTTTTAATCTAGTCTTTTCATTTATAATGGATACGGCTTATATGTTCTCTTCGTAGTAATGTTAGTTTTATAAATATTAATAATAATAGCAGTTATATTAATTTACAGTATAAAGCAGTAATCGTGATGGGAGTTTTTATCATAGGGGTGATCTTAGTTGGGTAAGTCACAGAATGAGTAGCAGTGATGGTCCTAACCGTGGTAGAAATATTTTATAGTAGGAGAAGTTGAAGTAAAGACCTGTGATAGCACAGTAGAATGGTCTCTACTCGGCAATACAGGGCCCGGAGTTCAATCCCACATACCGTAGGGTCAGGGGACCCGTTGGTTAACTACATTCCTGCGAAACATTTAAGCATGCTGGATGAGGTGTTGACGTCTTACCACACAAAATTTCAGTTTTTTTATTTTTGTGAGGGTAAGAGTTACTAAAATTAAACGCGCTAAAATTAAAATTTTCATATTTGTAATCAGAGCCCACAAAACTCTTAGATATAAATTTTGGTAGAACTAAAACAACTTTTGATATATGTATTTACTGTATCTATTGAACTTCATCTAAATATATTAGCTTAGATTTCTAACCAACAACTTCAGACGTTTTTCGTTTGAAACTGTGGTTGAAAATGGAAGGTAGTTGTGGAATACGTGGGATTCAAGCTGTATTCTGCTATAAAACGTTAATGTTTCAGTTTCACAGTCTAATTAGGGACTTTAAAAGTCCTGAAATAGCTATATTATAGGAAATCAAGTGAAATATACATTTCACTTATAGTGTTTTTCATTCAACAAAATTAGCTGAGGATTTGCGGTCTAGAATCTAAGAAGTCCCTTGATTCAAAAAGGCAGTCATCTTCGTAGAGGCACTTGCAGAAACAATGTAATGATTGGCTCTCAAGTCTTCCACTAAGTTAATCAAATTCAAAAATCCACGGATTTAGATCTTTTAATTTGATAAACTTGGTGGAAGACATGAAAGCCAAGTTATGGCTATTTAGAATAACACCAAGACAAATAATCTCTGTGAGAGGCAAAGCTGGTATAACTTCTTCAGGTTCGGTCAGAAGTTATCCAACTGCCTTTGGCTCTAGGACGCTCATATTTCAAATCTGATTACATCAATTTGTTTAAAAATTCTACCTCTCATCTAATTATTCTCTTATATTATCACATATTTTAGTTTTGTTTAAATCAATTTGTTTTAAATTGTTGTTCTAGGCTTTTCCTACAAAGCTCCGCTATTTATGTGTTTGTTTGTCAGAAGTCATCTTTATGGAAGGATTCATGCGGAAAATCTACAACTTTATTAATGGATTAGAGGTTCTTCATCTTATAGGTAAGCTTTTGAAAATGGCTTTAATAGGGCTACAAGGGATTAGTAGTTCTTAAGAAGAAGAGCCATCCTTAACCGGATTAAAAGCATGCAGTTACACCGAAACTGAGGAGTACTAGATGGAACTCACAATCTTTCTCCAGCCAATTAACTTAAGTTTTTAGTCATCAGGTTTACATAGTCCAGGTGAAAAAAAATTGGCTCTTTTTAGGGTCTATTCTTTCTTTTCATTGTATTTTGAAAAAAAAAACAATGTAGAAAAGAATTTGGCTCTCAATGGAGCCAATTTTTTTCTAGCTGATGGGCATTTGAATATGCACAGGAATAGGAATATGCACAGGAATATGCACAGGAAGGCTAACGAAGGTGTTTGCACAGAAAGGCTGAGGGCAGGACCTTCTTTCCCCAAAAATCTCCCTAGATTTCTCCATATTTTCAAATATTTTCTTGTAGTTCAACTATTTTATTGTTTTATAGTAATTACCCCCCTCCCCCTTCACACACACAGGCAATAATTACCTGGAATGAACTCCAGCGTATGTAACTACTTCTATGTTAGGATTTACATTCAATTATTCGTAATATCATATCCCTATACTGAAACAGATAATAATTCTTGCCAAAGATAACCTAACAGCTGTCGGATGTATTTGACCACTTTATCACGTGTACCTGACCAGTTTCAGTGTATTTGATCACTCTTACCCAGAGTAAATCTCCAACACAACTTCTAGAGGTGTGATTAATAACACCAAAATTTGGCAATGTTATCAACAAAAATATACTGTATTTGTAATGGTAAAAAATGGCATCGCCTGGTGTGGTCTAACACTCTCGTAGATCTCAAGCCATCACTGAAAAGGGGATGTGTTACTAACCTCCTGTTCAAAGGAAGAACAAGAAGCAGAGGGGAAAGGTATTGACCTAGATCAATACAAACAATCCAAATTCCCGACCAGTTGCGAGATTCCAACCAAACGGGTGAAGTTCAACAAAGAATGGCTAGAGATCTTCACTCCTCACACACAAAACAGAGCAACTTTGTGCTCAAACATCTTCCACATAATAGGGTCAAGGAGTGCTAAACATCTTGCGTCCTGAAACAAGTACGAGTAAGTATTTGTATGCAGCAAAGCTGATACAAACCTTTAAAATAGTTTCGAGCCGATATCCTGGAATACCTACTGCTCTCAAGCTTTGTACCCAGGACATTAAGCCCTGTTAACCCGACAAAGGGCGGTATCAGCAGGTTAAAAGAATTTCTTTATAACTGCTCCAAAGCAGGGGTAAAGTCGACACTATTTTAAATAAATGTTATTTTAAAGATGTGATTTACATTTTCCTTTAAAATTATTATAAAATTATTTAATACAAAAAGTCATTTTAATTTGTTTTCTCTTACAGGGACCTATGAAAAGACCGCAGAAGCAGAGGAGGAGGAGGTGTACGAAGTAATCAATATCCATAAACTGAAATCAGCAATTCCTAACTTGAGAATAGTAAATCTATATGGGATTACTTTTGTGGATGATAGCCATATTGAAGCATTTAGCTCTAATTGTATACAGGTATGACAATCCTTATGATCATGATAAGTAGTGATGATCAATAGTTTAGACAATCATGATAAATTCACTTGGTGTGACACATGTGACTCCCTTTGTCTAAGTGGAATAGCCTAAAGTATTTTTTAATTTCCCTTTGATTTTGATAAAGAATATCTTTTAATTTTGAAGGCAGGTGATAGGACGAAGAGGATCTATTGAATGGTCAGTACGGTTACCCATCCTAACATCACTCACCGGATTTTTCTGTAGTGCGCAGTGGACGATCAGGTCTACTATATTGAGACAGAAATCTATTCCATAATTAAAGAAAGCGATTTCTGATAAATTTTACGAAATTACATTTTAAGTCTATCTGATAAAGTGTCGCTGGTAGTTTAAAATTGTCTTTCGAATGTCTAAACTTCAATGTATGATTTTTGAAGGTTTGCGTTAAAAGTTTGAGAAGATTGACAGTTTGAAGGTTAATTTTTTACCCTTTAAAGTTGGTTTTATTACGTTTTCCGGCTCAGGCCAGCTCTTAAAAGTCATTTCATATGTATATTGTTGTCAAAATACTGTACATAGTACCGGCTATTTGAGCTTAGCAACAAGAGATTCCCCATGGCTACCACCCCTTAATTGCAAGGTTAAGCCTCTGCCACTCAGACTATAGTGAAATTTGAACACACATTAAAAAAATATATATATAACTTTTAATATTAAACTAGGGGTCAAAACGTTGCAAAAACAAAAACATTATTAGATTTATTAATACTATTAGATTCATTAATATTATTAGATTTATGAATGTGATTGGATTTTCAATATTATTCAAGATTTTCTCTAGATTCAAAGAAAGATATTTATTCTAACTGAACTTTCGAAAGAATCCCTGAGTAGCCTTTTATTTTGCTACTTTTAAGGGCCATAAGAGTGGGTGAAGGGTACCTTCTCCCCTCCCCCCAAGCTAGATCCGAAAGATTAACTTCGAATAGAAAAATAACGACAAAAAATTACTTTTCTGATTTTAACATCTTTGGATAAATGGTCTACTTTGCTTTACGTTGCTACTATTTTAATTATTATTGTCGTACTTATTACTATTTTGCTTACTATTATTATAAGCAAGGTCATTCTGTATGACATGGGATAGGAGATTTCTCATGAATCATATAGGGACATAAGAGATGCCTCGCGACATTTCATAGGGGCATAGGAGGCGCCTCACAACATCGCATAAGGAGATAGCGGGGATCTCACAACATCAATTAAGGAGATACAGGGGCTAGCAACGGATAATAGGAGGGAATGGGGGCAAATTTTTACAACGTATAGAAGGATAGCGCGTGATTCGTAACTTTATTATCTATGCCAAGAGTTCATGCAATAGCCCCTGGTCTAAATTCCATTTTCTTAAAATACCTGGCAATGTGAAGGGCAATGTAATAAAATTTCCATAGTATTGGGTCGCAAGTGTTGAAACTAGACAAATCGCAAAGATGCAGGCAATATGATACAACCAGGGTTACCAATTTGTACACTTTTCGTGTGAAATGCACTCTTTTTCACCATAGAGGGTAAGCGAAAATCACTCTTTTTGGGTGTTAGTTTTCATGCACTTTGAACGTCAGTAGTTGGTAACTTCGTCAGAAGTGTAATAAACCCAAGGAACAGGGTTACCAACTTGCACAGTTTTTGTTTGAAATGAACTCTTTTATACCTAAGAGGTGATGCGCAAGCTTAGGCAGCCCTGCGCCTGCAAATTTTTGGACTTGCACTCTTTTCGAGCAAAAATCACTCTTTTTTTACCTTGATTTACACTATTTTTGGACGTCAGTGGTTGGCAACCATGGATACAACTGCAAAATTTAAAAATAGTCTCCTAGGTTTTATTGATTACGAAATCTATTAATAAGAATAATTAGCCTCTCTTAGGGGTAAATTGACACCCTTCAAGATTGTCTGGAAAGGTATTTTAAGAAAGTAGAATTTAGACCGGGGGCTATTGCATAAAGACTGGCCTAGATAATAATTTTATTAATTACGCGTTATCCCGTTATATGGTGTGGTAGTTTGCCTCCTGCCTCCTATTACCCCCTATCTCCTTATGCGATGTTGCGAGACCCCCATTATCTCCTTATACAATGTCTTGAGGCATCTCCTATGCCTCTAAGATATTTCATGAGGCATCCCTTATGTCCCTATACGATGTAATGAGGAATCCCCTACCCCTTGTCCTATGGGATATCCTTGCTTATACCACTATTACTCTTACTACTTTTTCACCATTATCTGACTGTTCTATGTGTTAAATTTTTTTCCCTTGCAGAGAGCACTTCAAAATCCCAGAATTGAATCAGAACACTAATTTGCCAACCAAAACTTCGCACAACCGATACTGGAACACGCTTTAGGGTTTGCTCGGAAATCCCTCCAGAAAAATTGTGAATGTAAAACAGCTCAGAAATTACCCCCACAAAACGGTTTTAACTGCAATCCTCTGTTTTCAGAGTAAATTATAATTACCACTTTACTACCATAACCGTCCGCAAAGGTTATTTAAAAGTCGTAGTGGTTATAACTGTAATATTCGCCCTAAAAACCACTAACTAGGAATATCTTGAGCTAGCGACATTCGTTCGATTTCCAAGTCTAGGTGATTTTTGCCAAAATTTGAATATTCAACTGGTAGCTTTTTTTTCTTTTTTTTATGTGAGCTTATGTTATGCTTTTTAAACTTGAGCTACTGATTTTCGAGCCATTGTTGAATTTACTTTAGTAAAATTGAGCCATTTTTACCGTAAACGACTTGTGACCGAAAGATAGAGCAGACCTTTCAGTTACCCGTTTAACGCGTTAAACATTTTGTTCTCTTGTAGCTTGAATGTTTAGCTGCCAATTTTTGTGCCAAAGTCACCGGATCTTCTTTGAAATTACTCCTATCACGTTGCCGAAAGCTCCGCTGCCTTCTTTTGGCTCAGACAGGTAAACTAATACGTTTCATTAAAAAAAAAAAAAACATCGAAAACCTTTTGACTTAATGAAGAGTAATTCTCTTCGTCACAGGGATCTTGAAGTCAACAGATGGGGCTTTGACTCCAATGAGAATTACATTTATTAACAAAAAAATACACATTGAAACGTTAAAATCCTGAGATGTTTCTGACAAAAAACAGTCTACAAGCTTCTGAGATTTGATGAATATTTTGTATGAGGCTTTTGAGGTTCAAGTATTTATTTCTTTATTTACAACTACAACAGATTCTAAAGCTAGTAAAAAAAGACAGATTTGAAGAAGTTCTTACCTGAAAAAAAAGCAATCAGCCACGGGTGGTGCCCGTCGCTGAAAAAAGGTTTAGTTTCTTATTACTGACTTAATTATTTTGTTAAGAACTTATCAAAAAAAATATATAAAAAAATTTCATGAGTTTCAACATCATTTTAACTGAGGATTTGTTATCACACATCTTACAAAACATTTATTAGAAGATATGTATCTAATTAAATTATTATTTATTTATTGTTATAGTATACTTATTATTATATTTAAATATTATGTTATGTTAAATTAATATTATACTATATTAAAATATTATTGTACTTAATATAATATTTTGTAAATATTTTTTTATTATCATTTATTATTTGTCTAATTGCAGTGATTAGCGTCATATCACCAAGTAATTGTTAGTGCCGCAAATCTCAATATAAAAATTGGTCTTAAGCGTCGATATGGGTACTATTCAAAATTCAGCACAATTTTGCCACACTTTTAAAATATAAGTCTGTCTAATCAGTCCACTTAGCTCTTAGTAGTTACCTTGTATACAGTTTCAGGGGTACATGAAAGGGTTCAAGAAATGGGGCAAGATAATAGTGTATGCAATATCAAGGGTACATGAATTGCGCAAGGAAAACCCATGCCTGAGACATTAGACTTACATGTGAATATTTTAAAAGTTGGCACACTATAATGCATGTTATGAAACTAAAGTCAAGGTTTTTTAAACTTGGCAAGGTATAATGTAGTCAAACATGTTTTGAGAGTATGGTCGTAATAATATAATTAAAAGCAAACAGGTTTTTTCTGTTATTGTTGTCAATTGCACAATGAATGTACGTCATGAGTTCACGTGTACATTCTTAAAAAACTGTTATGTTATAAAGTAGTCACACATGTTTTGGGGGCATGCACAAAATTATGTAACTCGACCATAGTGGTTTTTCGAGGTAAGATCCGTTTTTTTTCGTCCTTGAAATATCGTATAAAATGGTCAGGCATTAGAATTTAATTTTCATTATGTTTTAACATATCGAGCATAGTACACTGGATTTTATTAACTCTGAAACAATGGATATTTCTATTTTCAATGTGAGTATAGTTTACTGAATTTATTTCCAGATAAATGGTATTTTACCAGTAAATTCAAATTTCAGGGGGACTTAGCCCCCCTCCCCTCCAACAATACAAAACCTTAAAATATGATGAGTATATTTGATAGAAAACGCTAAGTATGCTTTTTTCTATTATGCAAAACAAAAACCCCCTCCCCCATTGTTTTGTTAGGAGCATAATTCTGTACTTTTACATATCTCGTTCAAAATATGGTTTTTCCCAATTGTGTGTGTGTTTAAGATATTCCATCTTTTTCCGATCTACCTAAAGGCATCTGTGCCTTATCTTGTTAGCGAGAGTGACAATTTCCAAAGAACCTTTTATATGTTCATTATCTAGAATTATTATTATTACCACGTGCCAAAGCACAGTGCCAATAATTTCCTTGAGAAAATAGATTCTTGTTGTGGTCAATTTGGCGAGAATGAAGCCTTTGAAATGTGATATGTGAGTGATGTTTGAATAATGTCATCAATTTAAAATAGGGTCTAGCGTTACCGTACACTAAACTCGGAATTGACTTTATAAGGCAAATTATTTTATGGCAAGATGTTTTTTGAAATCTCCCATCCCCCCAAACTCAAAATTTTCCAAAATTTT
>JAQQPU010000149.1:72356-96861 GCA_029168905.1 Artemia sp. Kazakhstan ARC1039 | reverse complement strand
ATCATATTTTAAGGTTTTGTATTGTTGGAGGGGAGGGGGCGAAGTCCTCCTGAAATTTGAATTTACTGGTAAAATACCATTTATCTGGAAATAAATTCAGTAAACTATACTCACATTGAAAATAGAAATATCCATTGTTTCAGAGTTAATAAAATCCAGTGTACTATGCTCGATATGTTAAAACATAATGAAAATTAAATTCTAATGCATGACCATTTTATACGATATTTCAAGGACGAAAAAAAACGGATGTTACCTCGAAAAACCACTATGGTTGAGTTACATAATTTTGTGCATGGCCCCAAAACATGTTTGACTACTTTAAAACATACCAGTTTTTTAAGAATGTACACGTGAACTCATGACGTACATTCATTGTGCAATTGACAAAAATAACAGAAAAAAACCTGTTTGCTTTAAATTATATTATTACGACCATACTCTCAAAACATGTTTGACTACATTATACCTTGCCAAGTTTAAAAAACCTTGACTTTAGTTTCATAACATGCATTATAGTGTGCCAACTTTTAAAATATTCACATGTAAGTCTAATGTCTCAGGCATGGGTTTTCCTTGCGCAATTCATGTACCCTTCATATTACATACACTATTATCTTGCCCCATTTCTTGTACCCTTTCACTACCCCTGAAACTGTATACAAGGTAACTACTGCTCTTCAGTCACCCGCATATAATTTATTATTAATTTAACTGTATAAATAGGTTTGCTGAATGAGTCTTTAATGCAAGTTGAATGGGACAAAGCTCAGCAATTGCAGGAGCTGGACATAACGGGTACAGATCTGAGCTCTGAATGCCTTATTTACGTTCTATCAAGCCTACAGAACTTGAGATACCTCTCTGCTGGGCAGCTGGATGGATTTAATGACTCGGTGAGTTGACTCTTTTCCTTTCTTGTCTTTTACAACTGGGTTTCGTCCCACTTGCGGATAAAAGGAAAATCACCAACAACTACAGCGCCAGTAATACATACCGTTCGCAAATTGTTGGGTTGAATAATGTTCAACTTCAAGGCGTAAAATTTACTTTTTACGCCTTTTTAGGGTGTTTTTTTTTAATCCAAGAAAACCGAAGCTTGGCACAAAAATTTTCCTATCGGTATAAAATACAAAAGTAAAATGCTAGAAGAAAATAACTGAGACCAAATTGGTGTTGTTATAGGCTTTTCAAACCGATTACTTGTCATTTTAATTTGTTTGCTTCAGCAGTAAAAGTGCAAAATTAAATCAAAGAAAAACGCGTGGCATTCAGAAACCTTGCCTTCTTTATCAACAGCCATGACAATGTACGTGTATGCACGTCAATATGACAACGACGTGTATCGGGAATTATAGTTTTGGCTCACTTGATAACACTTAAAATCCTGGAGCTTTGTTTTAAATGCTGGATTTAAGGGTCTCTACTAGTCTATTTGCAAAAAAAACAGTCGATTATAGTGTTTTCGCGTTTACCCTACCGACAATGTACAGTGTTTTATTCTCGACGGTTCCATACGTGTTGAACACAGGTTTTTTTCAAGTGAAACAAGTTATAAGGATCGTCGTGAACATTTTTAAAAAGAGGTGTTTTCAAATTCTTCCACTGAAATTGCCTTTATTGTGACGAATGAATTAAGGTTTCATGTTTTTCATTTTAGGTTTTAGATTAATTTCGTTGCACAGAAATTATTTTTTAGCTTGCCGGATCGTGAATACCGTAATATTAGGATAATTTGACGCGAATTCAATAAATTGTAGCAGAAAAAAGAGACCTTTTAAAAAGAGAAAATAATTTATTTTTTTTACAGTTTTCCAATTCATGAGACATCTTAGTTGGGACTTTTCTGGGTTATCGTCTCTCTTTGATGAGTATTAATGTATAATTAAAGCTATAAAACAAACAATAAGATCCTGTTAAAAAAAAGCACAAACTAAATTATAATGAAACATATTCCAGAGTCTTTTATTGGATCTTATTTCTTTAGTAGATATTGATGTGTTATTAGAGCTATATACATATTTACATTTAAGCAAAAGTAAAATATTCAAATTAAAATCAGTAAACAATCAAAATAGGCAGCATACATGTAAGAAAAAAGAAAAATCAAAGACAAATTATAATTCTGCAAAAACTGCAATATTAAAAACAAAATAATTGTAATAAAATAAAAAAACTAATAAACATCATTTGCAGTCGGAATCAAATTTTGGATTTCTTGGCAAGAACGGTCTCAGCTGTACGTTGAACTTTAAAAACGTATTGAATTTGGTGCAAAAATAAAAGAAAAGAAAAAAACCTGTTCACTTTACCTGTGTGGCTTTGTGTTGAGCCTGGTGTAACATGACAAAGCAATTATAAATTTACTGGAAGATGGTCCGTTCTCCATTCAGTGTATTACACACTCTCTGAGTTTTGGTATACTGAATTCTGAAAAACGCGATAACTTTTACTTTCAGGGCTATTATATAACTTTGAATTTTCAAGCAACATGAGATCTGAAGATGAGTGAATTTCAAATTATTTTGATCATAATAGAAACAAAATTGAGCTAGAAAGGTCTGCAATTTATAAAAAAAAATCCTGGTGAGAAACTTTTATGAAACAAATCACGTTCAACAAATTTTTCGGCGTGGTAAGCTTCGTAGAATCAGTCGCATGAAAAAAAATGACTGCCCTCCTTAAATTGTTTCAACGAAACCCAAAGAAAATTGGAAAAATACTGGTCTTAAAATAAACTTTTTCGGGTTTTTGACCCCTTCCCATTCTAATACATACCCTAAAACTTTGTGTGATTATCTATGCTTAAGAACAGTCGAAGAAACTTATACTTTTTAACGTTTTTACCTAAGGGCCATCGACAGAGGAGAGGAGGGCAAAATTGCTTATGTGATAATTGCTTATGATTTGATTCATAAATGACTAAACGAGATCAATTAATTTCCTATATTTATTCACATCATGAAGGTAAAAGAAAATTTTTATAACTATGACGAGATACCAATACTGAATTAATATTTTTTCCAGAATATCCATACGATTTACCAGTTTAGATAAGTATATCTACTTATGTTCTGATGCTGTGATGAATTATCATTGGCAGTATTCCTCTTTCGGTGAATTTAATTCCTTCCTTTATTCAAATCCTCCTAAGATAAAAGTAGCCTATGTTTTGAAGAGAAGCAGGACTCTTTCATTTTCACGACATGATTTATAAAAAGAATAGCTGATTATGTTAATCATAAAAGGTAATTAATACGGTAGTTAATACCTAGATAAAAAGAACTCGTAAAATCTAAAGATGCCAGGCTTTCCCATAAAAGATTTAATGCTTTACGCAAAACAAACCCTCCCTAACCCAACCCTCCCTGTTTTATTTATTGCTATCCAGGTCATTCATCACTGGAAATTATATTTTGAGGAGCTCATTTAGCTCCTCAGGTGCTCAGCTCCTTAACTGGAATCAGTTTTAGTGAGATTCATAGTGCATTTCTTAAACACGTCAGTTTCTTTTTGTGTGTGTGCGGGTGTCAATTTTGATCTAATGTAATATTTGGTGAAAATGCAAAGCAATGGTCATCCCAGAGCCTTCCCTAATTGTGAACAAAGGCGGATCTGGAGCAAAATATTGGAGGGAGGGGGGCAGTTTGACAAATGAGCAAAAAAACAACAAAGAGAAAAATCTCAATGAAAAAAAAGACGAGACTGCGGCCAGTGGAGAGAAAAGACAAGATAAATGCAAAACAACGCGGATATTTCGCCTGTATAATAAACAAGGCGTCTTCAGCACGAAAGACAGAACAAGAACAAGATAAAAAAAAACAAGTTAAAACTAAAATGGATCTCTGCTAGTAGCTGTAGAAGATCAGAAATCAGCAGATACAATAATTAACCTAAAATCCCTTCTGAATACCCCAATTATTGCATCTAATTGGAACCCAAAACAATCACCAACAAAAATAGTAGTTTATAATGTTCCCCCAGAGATGTCCACTCAGGAGTTAAAAGAAGGGCTCTCAGATAGGGCTGGAAACACAATCCCAGTTGAGGATGTTACCCAACTTGGCAAACCTAACTCTAATGGCCTAAAAACTAGTAGATCCTTCTTATTCACACTGAAGGAAAAAATTTATATCCCAGAAAAATTATTCCTATTTGGGAAAATCAAACCACACAAGGAATACAAACCTAAGCCTATCCAGTGTCAGAAGTGTCTCAAACTGGGACACACAACAAACAAATGCAATGAAATTCTCCGAGAGTGTAGTAATTGTAAAGCTTTCCATCCTAAAGAGTTGACAACTTGCAACAACACTCAGCCTACGTGCATCAATTGCAAAGGCCCACATGAATCTACAAATAAATCATTATGCCCTGCATACAAGAAAAGAGCTCTAACACTCCAAATATCAACAGAGAAGGCCATCCCATACCCCTTTGCAGCAATGGAAGCAAATGCTGCCCAACAATACCAAATAAAGCCTGTAATGAAACCAACCAAAACCCCCAAGTCAAACGCCCCCAATGCATCAAGCACCCCATATAAAACACCATCTTCTAAGCCCCCTAGCTCAAATCCCTATCAGAAGGAATCACCAAGCCAACAAGCCTCCTTGTCTGGTGAGATGAGGTCAGCCTGCCCCCCCCCCTCCCAAGAAGAAACAAACCAGAAACACTACCAGGAATTAATCCCTTAACCGACAAACACGATACACAACTAAAAATGCAATCCCCAAATATATGCTTATTCATTCTAAACTGTAATGCAGTTCAGGCCATGAACATACATCAACTACAGAAAACAAAAATCATTGCAGAATTGGCAAAAATCTACATCCCAGATGATATGCTCATTCAAGCAAAAAAAGATCTTGCTTTACTTTTAACAAAGCTGAACATTGATACACAGTCATATGAAGAATAAATCAACAACACAACATATATCAATTCTCCAATGGAATGTAAGATCACTCGCAGAAAATAAGCTAAATGAACTAATATCTTTTATGAATAATAATACCATTAATATTGCTTGCCTCCAGGAAACTCATTTAACCCAAAATCAACAAATTAAGTCTCTCGGATATACTATCCTCAGAAAGGATAGATCTTCAGAGAGAAAAGGAGGTGGGTAGCTTTATTAGTTAAAAATAATATAAAATTTTATGGCATCAATTTTCCATATTTTACAAATGATGTTGATGCAATTGGTATCAGTGTTTGGCTGAATAATTTAAAAACCTACATAATAAGCTTTTATAACCCTAATGGCCAAACTACAGATGCCAAGGATTTCTTTAATTATATAAATAATTCTAATATGTTAAAAAATATCATTATTTGTGGAGATTTCAATGCCCACTGCCTTTTGTGGGGGAATAAACCAGCAAATAAAGCTGGTAAATTCATTGAGCATATGACTTCAAATAATAATGAATTAGCTGTTGCTACCCCTCCAAACCTGAATACATATTTCAACCCCAAAAGTGGCAGATTCTCCACACTAGACCTACAAACTGTGTCATTAAATTTTTGAATAAAATTTACATAGATAAAATAGATAGTCTATGTACTGACCACTTTGCTATAGTTTGCTCCCTAAATGAACCTGCTGAAACTTTATCTCATACTTCCAAATATATCAACACTAAAGCAAATTGGTCTATGTTCCAAAATAAGCTAAATGATGAAATTACAAGTTTCACCGAAATTTCATGCATTTCTAACACAACAGTTGACACACATGCTGAAGCCTTGACATCTTTACTAATAAATACAGCTAATCATGCTATCCCCAGGACAACACCTAAGAAAACATTTCCTAAACAAATTCCTAAAGCATGGTGGACAAATGAGTGCCTAAATAAATAGAGAATAAAAAAGGCAGCTAGGACAGAATTCATAAAAGAAAACCATCACCTACTACATATTTACAAAAAATTACAAGCAGAATCTAATCTAAAAAGGACTATAATAGATGCTAAATATAAATACTGGAATAATTTTGCAAATAATCTCTCCAGAGAAACACATGAGCCAATTATACATAAAGTCATAAGCCACATCTGTGGGAAAAAGACTTCCCCCAACCCACTCCTGTATGAGCTTATACATAATAATACCCATTATGACAATGATAATGAAAAAGCTAACCTATTTGCAACTCTTTTTGTTAATAAGCTAACATCAAATAATCAAAGCAAACTGTCCCCAATTCCTATGAACCCAAGTTACCAACTACGCCCAGGATCCGAGTACATAACTAATCCATTTTCAATCCAGGAATTGAATAATGCAATACATCATATTAGGACCAAAACTAGCGGCAGCTATGACAATATACACCCTACATGGATAAAGAATCTCACACCTTCATACAAACAAGAACTGCTAAATTGTTATAATCACGCTTGGTCATCTTCTATGTTCCCCAATATATGGAATTGTTCGTCCCTCCTACCAATCCTAAAGAAAAATAAACCCAAAGATAACCCTGAGTCTTATAGGCCCATAATGATTACTCCTGTGATGGGGAAAATAATGGAGAAAATGATCAATCACAGACTCCTCAGGTTTGTTGGAAAAAATAATATGATCCCTCACACTCAAACTGGATTCAGGAAACACCACTCCTCAACAGATGCTTTCATTTTGCTAACAAATGCAATAAATGAATCTTTCTCAAAAAATAATGTCCTAGTTGCAGCTTTCCTAGATTTTGAAGGGGCATATGACAATGTGAACCACCAAATCCTTTTAAACAAACTTGCAAACCTTGGAGTACCCCCTAAGCTAGTATCTTTTATTAAATCCTTCATAGAAGTGCGAAGTTTCATCGTTTGTGTTGGTTCAGCCTCTTCACCCCAAAAAACAATAACCAAAGGCCTACCTCAGGGAGCAGTCCTCAGTTGCCTCCTATTTGCCCTATATCTCTGGGACATGAACCTACCCCATACGAATCTACAATATGCTGATGATCTGGTGCTATGGTCATCTGGCAACACCTTTCAGATAGCACAGTCAAATCTGCAAAAGTCACTTTTCCAGTTTGAAAAATTCTCTCAACATTCAGATTTACCCATTGCACCCACCAAATCAAAAATAATCCAATTTCACCGGAAGCGAAACCATGTTAATGCAAAACTAACTCTAAATAAAACAACTATTCCAGAAGATAAGCATATTAATTACCTAGGTCTCATGCTTGACCAAAAACTTAATTTCCCTCTCCACATTTCAAACACAATAAAAAATGCTATAGAAAAACAAATATACTAAAAAGACTTCTTTCCACACCCTGGAGCTGTAAGGAGAAAACCTTACCCCAGTTTTATAAATCACATATAAGACCCCATATTGACTATGGGCTCATCGTCTATGGTGCATGTGCAAAGACCCAGATGCAAAAAATTGAAACAACACAAAATGATATAATACGTCTCATATTTGGTCTTAGGAAACCCACAAGCACCAAGTTTCTGCTTATGGAGAGTGGATTAACAACAATAAGGGAGAGACGTAGCTTTCTCTTGACAAAACATCTTACAAAAATTGAATCAAATAGCTCACAAACACTACATAATTGGTTAAGAAATCCAGCCATGTATAGAGGCATTGCAGATGAGTATGCCAATATTCAGAAGAAGTTCCCCATACCAGCAAAGTCTATTGCACCCACTTTCCCCCGATCCCCCCCATGGAATTGGTCAAATCCCATAATAAATAATGACTTCTCAAAGTGGAATAAAGATTTAACCCCCATTGCTTTTGTCCAGAAAAAATTTGCATAACTTAATACAATTACCTATAAAAATCACTTCCAAATATTTGTTGATGGGTCAAAAATGAATGAGGAGGTTGCAAGTGGTGTTTTCCTTCCTCACCTGAAAATTGCAATGGGCGAAAGATTATATAATAATTTATCTATAATGTCTGCTGAGTTAAATGCCATAATCATGGCATTAGAACACCTTAAGGAAAACCAACCTTTGATTGCAAATTCAAATAATATTATCATATATTCCGACTCTCTATCAAGCCTTGAGTTGCTGGCCTCAGCTCCTCAATATAAGTTGGATATTGACACTTATTATTGTCTCAGTATTATAGATAATCTTGCTTCAAGTGGTATAAAAACTTATTTTCAGTATATTCCTAGCCACTTTGGCATAAGTGGTAATCATCAGGTTGATGAAATAGCAAAAACTGCTATAAATATTGACCAGCCAAGTGGGAGACCAATCCCAATTAGAGATATTTACCGATGGAGGCTATCAGATATTAATTTTAATAAGATTAACCCTATCCTTTCCCCCTTTCCCAATAAGTATCTTTCTAAAATTTATCATAGAATTCGTTCTGGAGCAAATGGACCAAATTTCCTTGCATTCTCATATAAGTTTTCTAATTCAAGTGGTTCAATTCCCCTGTCCCCTCTTTGCAGGCATTGTAATATGAATAATGAAACAATTGACCATTGCCTATTTGAATGTAATATGCTGACGTCTGCACAACATACCTTGCTTTCTAAACTGTTAAAATGCTTCAAACACCACAAAATCTCACTATCAGCCAAGAGCCTAGCCAACTATACCTGCACACAGAGCACAGAAATCGATATCTATCATCTTATATTTGAACTCCTTGAGTCAAAAGATCTACTGAAAGATATCTGAGAATATCTAATAAATAAGAGACGACCAGGCCAGTAGCTCTGTAGCCCACAGAGTGAAGCAAAAAGAAGAGGGCTAAATAGTACCAACTGAATAGCCCGCCTGCTGTGAATAAGAAGAAGAAGACCACCAAAAATAAAATATATATATACAATTGGTGCAAACTGATCCACGTCGGGAAAAGATGCTATCATGGAGTTACTTTAGTGAGAACACCAGAGCAACTGAGGAAAAAAAAAGGAAATGGAAATTACTTTAACTATTCTGTTGCGAAGTAATTCTTTTATTGGCTATTATTGAAGCAATTCGTTTTGGTCTAGTTGGTAAAACAGTCCCCTGGTGATTATTTATAATCTTAATTCCCTTATTGACTGTTGAATCACTCTTTAGAAGATTATCTTAAATTGGGCCACTATTAAACTACCTGTATCCCTATTTATCGAAAGGTTAGCAAACATATGTTTTTTTTTAATTTCAACGGCTTCTCTCGCACATTGTGTATACCCCTTATCATTTGAAATAGCTAAGGCCTCATCAAAGTTTACAAAATGATCTGGTTGAAACCAAATATGTTCTGCTAAAGCTGAAACAAAAGTTTCTGGAGGCTTGCTTAATTGTAGGTTTTTTTTCTATTGAATTTCGGTGTTCAATAAACCTTTCAACAAATTGTTGGTGAGTCCTACCAATATAGAACTTCCCACATGAACACGGAAATTTATAAGCCCCACTTACTAAATTTCCCCGGGTTAAATCCTTACCAGAACTGAAGAAACTACCCATTGGCCTCAACGATTGGAAACATGTGTCAATACCAAATTTACGCAAAATCCGTGAAACTTTCTCACCCAATCCAGGTACATATGGCAATGAAATTAAACTTGCTGATACATTTAAATCTAAAAACTGAGAAATCCCAAAAACCCTACTATCATGTTTAACACGTCTATTTTCAATTATTTTGTCAATAAACCTAATTGGGTAATTATTACAAAACAAAATATCCCTCAAGTATAATAATTCCAAATCCAGAAATTCCTGGGAAAAAATTCTAAACGCTCTATCCACTAGTGAAATTACAACCCCCCGTTTCACCGACATAGGGTGGCAAGAATGAGAATTCAAACACCTATCATTGTGGGTAGGTTTTCTGTAAATCGAGAAAAGTAAATGGAGATCCCTTTTAATTAATAAAATATCCAGAAAAGGTAATTTATTATTTTCCTCATACTCAACTGTAAATTTAATATTGTTATCAAAACTATTTAAATGCTTACAAAATAGGTCTAAGGAGTCCAATGACTCCTGGCCGCAGTCTCGTTTGTTGTTTTTTTTCATTGAGATTTTTCTCTTTGTTGTTTTTTTCTTTTTTTTTTTGTCATGGCTGGCCAGTTCGGCTTAAGATCTTTCATTTGACAAAGGAGCCAATAATAGACCAAATTAAAACGTTTATTTTTTAACAAAAGGTAAAAAAAGGGGGGGGGATGAGGACGCCACAAAAATCTTGGGAGGGCTGTGGTCCCCCCCCCCATACCTGGCTTTATAAGATTAAGACTTTCAATTGACCAACCAGCCAATAATAGACCAAATTAAAACGTTTATTTTTTAACAAAAGGTAAAAGGGGGGGGGGGGATGAGGACGCCAGAAAAATCTTGGGAGGGCTGTGGTCCCCCCTGGATCTGCCTCTACTTGTGAGCCATAATAGATTACGTGAAGGCAGTTCTTAATAGTATGGATATTGTTATCGATACTAAGGTCATTGTTAGAATAAAAGTAGCATTATTAATTGAATCGGACGTTTTCTTTAAATTTTAGACCTATTTTCATAAACTATTTCAAGCTCTTAAGAAGGGAAAGAGTGAAGGCTGAAGTTGGGTAGATCCATTCCTAAAGGTTTTATCCTCCTAGCAAAAAATTCACCGAGAGAAGAAGTTATCATCGTATGATGTCCCAAATAAGTAGGTAAAAGGATTATTTTTATGAACAATATATTGATTTGCTTAAGGTACGCAACGAGGTTAGTAGTTTGTTTGAGGCAACGAGGTTTGGTATCAGGAGTCAAGAAGAGTTGTGTAAAAAAAAAATAATAAAAAAAATAAAGGCACTTCGGGCAGGAGAACTTTCTAATGTACGCCTAGTGGACACGTTTTCGATCCCCTGGAGAGAACTGGTATGCATTTTGGAACTCAACATTTTCTTCGCTTCTGGTACTACGCCCTAGGGTAATTGACAAAGAGAGGAATCTTTTCGGTGATATATATAACCAGAACCATTTCTCGGGTGGCTGGTGCCCAGGGCAAAAGTAATTACAGCGCCCCCTCCTGACTCAAATATAAGAAAAAAAGGCCGAATCAAAGGGAAAAATTTAGCAACCTGAGTAGAATGTGTATAATATGTATAACACTGTTTTGATGATCTGTTTAGAGATAGCGTAAATTCTTAAGTTAAGAAAATCGAACTTTAGTGCGATACCAAGCACGGATACAAGAGGGGATAGTGTGGGGCGATCTTCCCTTGCAAACAAATTTTTTAAGAAGCCTTCCAATTATACTATTGAGAACTATATACGAAAAATAAGAAATTTTATAAATAAGGATAATAGATCGTTTTCTGAAATAAAAACAATGAAACATATCAACGCAAAAAAATTGTCCAAAGACGGTATGTGGTATAAACGCAAGACTAAAAAACATTTCTGTGATGTCAGGGAGAGCCCAAGGGAGTGCAGACCCAGGACAAGAAGATTGAACGGTGACAATGCTGTGGCCTGTATAAGCATGCAAAGGTTGGTATCCCTGATCACTGCTCCCCGGAGATAGAGACAGAGATAAAGTTTACGTAATAAATACGTCCAAATGAAATAATTTTATTTCCACCGTTGAACTTGAAAAGTCCAAGATTCCTTCATCAACGCTGTAAATGTTTCCCTCCTTGCTAGAAGCCACACAACATTATATAAAGTACCATGGCAATGATGCCAATTCATCTGCCAACAATCTAATGTCTACCTCATTTGGTGGCACTGAAATAGCTTACAGTTGTGATGAAGATACCGGATTGTCATCTATTATAAAGCTCAAGGTTATATTTTTCTTTATGCCGAATGGCTTTGAATCCTACTATAAAGAGATTTAAGAAACATGTGTCACCTCATACCAATATGGAGTTGGAAATTCCGCTTCTCAATTTCTTCAGCCATGTCTATGTCAATAGTTAAGTGAGTATATTTCACATCTCCCTTGACATGAGACATTGTTATACGTATTTTTTCTCTCACGGTGGAAACCGTTGTAGGGCACCATAGGGCCAACTATTCTTTCTGGCGTACTTCAACGAGGTCCTTTGCGCGGTAATATTCTTTCGGAGGTGCATTTCCTGCTGCTAGGGCCAGGTAAACTAGCACCACCTATCACCCTCTTTACCCTTTTGTCCTTTTTTTTATATCATATTCTGACGCTGAGTCAATTCTCTTCCACTGTATCAAAATGCACTGTTTATTTTCCGTTAATCTTTTGCCGCGTCTGCTTTTTACCTTGATTGGTGCAAGTTTCGCAACCTCAGCAGAACTTTTTTTTCTGAGTCAACTGACTAGACTTTTTCTTATTCCTTGCCCTTTGTCTTTGCTTTTGAGTACCTTTGCCAACAGTTCCGGTAACAACATTAGCAATAATCCTCTCATCCTCAAATATTGTCATTTAAACAATGGGTGCGTTTTCGGACATTGTATTTTAAAAGAGGATTTTTCTATATTTTTTGTCCCATTTCTATAGGAGCCTTTCACGTTGGTGTCCAGATGCTTCGATTATACATTCATCTTATATTGCAAACTTCCCTCACCGTGTTGGTATTAAAGAGCAATAGAAAATATTACAACTCACCAAATGCAACAGGCAACGAGTCCGTAACCTTCCCTTAACTGGGGTCATCTCTGATTGGCCAACGAATATCGACGTTTAGTGGCAAACCCAACCTCAACAAAGTTCCCCAATGCCTTGCACAAGCGGAAAAGTGAACCAGTTGATCTCCCGCTTCAATTCATTACATCGACAGTAAACCCGGCCTTAATTCAACTATTTAAAACAAAATTCAAGGGGGGGGGGCATGTTCCACTTTCTCATTTTGGTACTGCCACCCTTCCCAAATTAAGGCTCTGAATCTGTGCTTGTGGGATACGCTGGATACACTGTGTTACCACTTGCATTCAGCAATATATAATTTGATTAGAATAGCAGCTCTCCACTAGAAGACATGCTAGAATATAAAGAGAGACGTTTTTAGATTGCTAATTATATCTTCATTTTTATAGTTTTGTTCGCGTTTGACAATTCACCCTCGACCCCCCTTGAATGGTTTCATATAGCCCAATTTCTAATTTTATGTTCATTTTTATGACTTTGTTTGTGCTTTGACAACTCACCCCCAGAATCCCTCTAATGGGCTCATATAGCCCTAGGCTGTATAAAGTAACCAAAAAAAATGATGGAAGTCTTACTTTATAATATGCATTAAGAATCAAAAAATCATTTTCCTTGTTTTTTCCCATTTTTATCTGTTTCTGAATCAGTTTTCATCGAGTATTATGTTAGTTTTACCTTACATAGCCTAGGATTATATGATACCATTAGAGGAAGCTAGTGATGAATTTTCAAAACGAATAAAATCCTAAAATGAACATAAAATTGGCTATCTAAAAATCTCTCTTTTGGTTCTAGCATGTCTCCTTCCATGGACGTAGGAAGCATATTGTCTAGGGGGGGGGGCGGTTGATAGTGTGATGGAGGGCCTTTTATCAACTGCTTTTCCAACCATCTGCTTTTTCAGCCATATCTAATGTAAATTTGAAGGTCTAGGGGGGGGGGCCCCCGCCCCCCCCCCCTCCCTACGCCCATGTCTCCTTCTGAAGAGCCACTATTCTAGACCTGTACCTATAAGTCGAACAAAGCAGCTCACTGCCTTCTTTTTCTCGTTGATTACTGTTAATAAGTTGCAACTAGCAGTTTATATGATATTGCTATTTACCTGAATTTTTTATTAGAATTGCGTTCGATTAACAAAACTTAGTCAACTAACAAGTCTACTTGTTTCGCTTTTAGCGTTTTATTTGCCAGAAAGTGAACAAAGTTCACCAGGCTTTTGCAAATAGAATGGAAAGTTTGGCGTAAATTTCTAAGTTGCTATAGCCTGAGCAATACAAGAATATAGGAACAGACCATTAGGTTTAGGAAGGTGAGGCCTGTAACAGTCAAACAATGACGAAGGCCGAAATCAACCCTCTGTGAAAAAGTTACACCTCACGTTTCCTTTTACAACAAGAAAATTAAACTCAAGAATTGAAAATACAGCCTCTGAGTAAGTGCTTTTAATAAACTGCTTCATTATTTTTTTTTTTTTAGTTTTTTTTTTTAATTTTTCAATCCCACCTCCTCTCAAAACGGTGACCTTCAAATTTTCTTTAAATATATCTCATAATTTATCTAATGTCACCTACTCTTTTCTTAATAAAAATAACTGCTTCATTATTCAATCTGAGAAACCCTAAATGAATAATCATATTTTGCAAAAACCGACACTTACCATAGAGGCAAGCATGAGCTTAAATGCAAGCATGGCAAGCATGAGCATGAGCATAGAGGCAAGCATGAGTTTAAATTTCTTGCCAGAAATTCTTTGTAGATATCTAACAACGAAGAGTTTTTAATAGTAGTTTCATAGTCAACTTTTTAGTTAACTAAGGATTCGTTCATAAAAAAAAAGTTCAAAGTTAACTAAGAATTACAAAAAAAAAACGGCAAAATCTACTTATTAGTTAACTAATAAAGTAAAATAAAGCAGGTTGATCATTTTTGATGCAGTTTTGTTTTCCTTGGATTCAAATAAAATCTGGCTGGTAAGTTCCAAGTCATTATAAACTTCATAAAATAACTTGAACTCCTACCACATATCAATGCTTTCCTGATTATGCTGTTGTCAGTGTGAGCAGAACTTAACACTGGAAACTTTGTGTTGATATTATATGACAACAGTAAGCTTAGGGTGAGTCACTGTCGCTAATTAGCAAAGTTAGGAAAACTATCTATTATTTCGGAAGTTTCGGTTAGGTTGTAACATGAGCATAGTGGAATTCAAGGCTTCTTGAAAAATGCCTCAGCGAGAAAAGACACTTCAATGTTTCTTTCTTATAGGTAATGCGCAATTTCATGGAGAAGGGAAATCCCCGAGGTCTCGTTGCTCTTGACTTGGACAGAAGCGACAATATTTCAGAAGAAATGATATACCGATTTATATCCCGCTTTGGTCAACAGCTTAGAGGCTTAATTTTGTCGGGAATTCCTCACATTACCGATCAGATATGGACTTCTATAATGCCGGTTCTAAGTAGAACAAAGTAAGTCTTTTTGGAAATGTATGCTATTTGGAAATCTTTGTTTGTGCCTGAAGGCTTTGTTTCTTACATTTTAGCCAAATAATGTTTCCACAAATTGTCAACCCTATTTGTTGTTACCTGACATTAGTTTTCACTAAAAAAACAGAAGAAGAAAAATAAGGCCCACAACCGTTAGAGCGCAACGGTGCAAACCGTGGGGTGTGGCCGCTTTATCTTCTTAAACAAAAGAAAATTGCCACTAATACTGAACACACATTCCAGAATTTTGACTGAGAAATGTGTTTGCCTTCTAATCCAGTAAGCCATAATCCTAGCTCCAATCACTTTTAAAGACGGGAACTTTATGAGAGGTAGAACATTCTTTTGAATCTTTACCACAGGGGCAAAGGTTTAAAGAGACTTTTTTGCCATAGGAGTTACACATTTGTTTCAGAATATTAAAAAGTCTGTTACTTTTGCACATTGTTAGACTTTCAGGGGGGAGGAGCTTCCCTTTCTATCCCCTGTGCGGTTATCCAAAAATGGAATGCTAGAAAAATAGTTCGCGATATAGCATTTGTGGGTCTTAAAAAATTGATGATTGTAAGGAAGAAGAAAATCAATATTAGTCAAGATAAGGTGTTAGGAGCAATCAAAAGGGAAGACCCCCAAATGCGTTGGTAGGCTATATATGTATAAGCCTTTTTTTCTCTCTTTTTTCACCAGTATTTCATTACAGGATATTAGTAATGGGAATGGCAGAAGGATGTTGTCAAAAAATCCAACAAAAGATTCTTGTTGATTACCTGATGGACTGCATTGCAACAAACTGTCCTGAAATTGAGCGACTTGAATTAAGATGGGACCCAGACACCCTTCGCTACTCCGACAAAAGTCAAAAAGCAGTCGATGCACTTCGCGTCAAATGTCTGCAACTTCGCTGCCTAGTTCTCAGGTAAACTCCAACGTACAGAACCAAAAGACATTGTACATGCTATTAAATTAATTGTAGTCCATCAGGACTACAATTAATGCAGTTCTGATGGGCTGTATTGTACTTAGGTGTTATAGCGACCACACTTCGTTCTTGATCTGTAATCAAACCGTTTTTCTGTGTCCACTCAGATATAATCAGCTTAGTCTGAGCAAGAGAAACTACTTTGCAAGTATATTTAAATTAAATATTTAATATATAGAGGCGGTTAGGTATTTAATATAATGCGTTCTGGGCAGCCTGCGTTCCATAATTCTCTGTTCTATTTTCCATAATTTTAAAGTAATACTATCTTCATCATATTTTGGTATATTTCATTAGGATTAGCCTAACTTCCCTTCTTTGGTGTGGTCGCTATAACACGTTTGTACCAACTGTATTATAAATTTCCAAAGTTATAAGTTGAGTAAGTCTACACTTATTTGCCTAGCGACTAGGAGTTCGAGTTTCAACTTTGAGGGAAAGTTCTGCTGGGGGGGGGGGGGGCAGCGATGTTGAATTTTGTGTTGGAGGGGGGCAATTTTGTGTTGGAGGGTGTTACTCTTCATCTATACGCAATTGTGTTTTTTTTTTTGCTTCTTATGCCTGTCATCCGATAGGATTTGCTGCTTGTGTTAACAAAACTTAATATTATTGACTGGTTAAGACCCCTGTTGTAACAAAAGATAAAATCAATTAACTTTGCCTATTCGACCCTTTACAAATATTCAATTTATCCAAGACCTTTTAGTTTTTTCCACTTTCGAGTTTTTTAATGTATTTGCTAATCCAATCCATAGGAATAATCCTTGAAGTTTTAGATAGCCACAATTTTAGTTGTGCTGATTTCGTAGGATGGAAACAAAAAAAGAAGAAAAATTCACGGACAGGCACAAATGTACACATGTCTTCAGTACAAAGAAGAAATGAAGGGACAAAAACAAAATCTCGATCAAGAGCAGGACAGAGAAAAAACTGCAAAAAAAGTATAACGAAAAAACAAAACCCAATATGGGCATGGCGAAACCAATGAATATGTCCATAAAGAGCTGAGAAATAAAAAACGTAACTTGAAACTGCATATCAACATAAAAATATATTAAGAAAGATTGCCAATGTAGGCGTAGCTAAAGAGGTGTGCAACCCCCCCCCTCCCAAAAAAAAATCAGCGATTCCTAGAATATCCCCAAAAGTGAACTCAAATCGAAGTTCTGATAAGAAATGGTAAATTTACCACTATAATTTCAGGAGAGGTAGAGAATTGTTAAGCAGAGTTTCTTCCAAAACCGAGACCTACCCCCTTCATCTCCGTTGGTATCACAACAAAAAAATTAAGTTGGAGAGGACAAAGAAGGACTATAAGGAGGACGAAGAAAACGTTCCACCTGACTGCGTCTTGGCTCTCGATAGCCCTAACTCTGTGTCCCCTTATAGGCTACGAATAATGTCCGATTAGCTGCAGTCAGACGACCCATCATTAATTGTTTTACCATGTGTATATCTTCTTTCTATAGCTTAGTCACTATATCACTTTCTAAAAAAATGTTTGCTCAAGCAACAAGAAAAGGATAGCCTTACGCTATCTAGGTTTGAGGTTATTTTTAATAGAAATATCTTTTTCTAGTGATGGTCAATATTATGAATCAGTAAAAGCCAACTTTGAGAGAGCCGACAGACGAACAGTTGTTAGGACTGGAACTAACTGCCGAGTAACAAACTCTTACCTTCTCACTGACTACAGAGAGCTCATGTTCAACTCGTAAACTTTCTAAACTGCTCCAAACCAAATTTCGGACAACAAGTGTCATAACCAAACGAGTGCCATCTTTTAGGACTATCTTATTATGTGCAATAGTTATATATATATATATATATATTAATTGA
The DNA here is from genome assembly GCA_029168905.1 of Artemia sp. Kazakhstan ARC1039. Lineage (NCBI taxonomy): Eukaryota > Metazoa > Arthropoda > Branchiopoda > Anostraca > Artemiidae > Artemia > Artemia sp. Kazakhstan ARC1039. The sequence continues at coordinate 78,970 of JAQQPU010000149.1, read as the reverse complement.
CTATGTTGGCAACCTCAACCAGAAAGAAAACCCAATCAGTTTATTTTGATATGAAAACACAATGAAGGTAAAAACAAACTAATAAAATGAACCGAAATAGCTCGATCAGAACAGTATTAGGCTCTTAATCTCAGGCTTGGGGTTTGAGCTCTACATTGAGTGTTTTTTTTTTTTTTTTTTTTTTTTTTTTTTTGTTAAAATATAGACATTGAGACTGAATTTCATTCTAATTGAGAGCTAAATCTGTGGAGTAAAAAATCGATACTAGATTAAAATATGCGTAGATTAATGTAGAATTTAATTAAAGAGGAAGGAGGAATAGAAGTTTTCACTTCGCAAGTGAGTATTTCCAAAGTTGTTTAGCTTTACACACAACCTGCCATTATCTGTTAAATGGACTGATCCGATTCAATCACTGAATTTAATCTAGAAGTAAACAAGAACACATTGAAATTACTAAAAGCTTTGTTTAAAACAACACTAAGTTCCAATCAGTAACAACCGGCACAAATATTTCGATGTTTCTTTTTTTGCCGAAAACAGTCAATAAATTTTGGTATACCTAACTTTTTATGATTTAGAGCATATATTTGAAAATATAGAAAAAATTAGATAGTTTTCTTTTATATTCAGAACTGCCCAAGCGAAGCGACTGCCAATTGCAAGGTACAAAGGCCCAAGGGCCAACTCGAACGAAGCGAGAGCCGAAAGCCCGAGTGAGTTAGTCCTTACCCGGCCTTTTGCTAGTTTGTCGATATTTGTTTAGAAAAAAAAGAAGAGAAAACAACAGTTGAGATAAATAACTTAAATCAAAATTCAAAAGTGTTACGCCGAAAAAATATCTAAATTATAATTTCGATTTAGTGACCTTTTTGCCCGTGACATGGGATCAACTCTGTGTTAAATTTCGTCTTGCTTCAAAAATACAATTTTAACTATTCAAATTTGAAACTTCTGTGTCAAAATTAAAAACCAGACCAAACTTGAAAATACGACACTTTAGAGAATTTTTTTATAGCAGTCGCTCTTAATTCCTCAAGTTACCTTTCAGGTTTAACTCAAAACTAGTTTCAATAGCCCAAACTGCTCAGAACACAAGGTCCTGAAACACCGAACAGGCTACTGAACACTAAAACTGGGCATAAGCTAATTTCACTAGCCTGAACCACTGTCTTAACTGAACAATTGCTCCTCAGCAAAATTTGACAACAGGTAAATTTTTCAGGTCGGGCTTTTCTTGTTTTCTTTGTGGCTTGGGGTTTATTTGTGAAACTAGACTCATTACAAGTTATGTGCCTCAATTTACCGTATAAATAAACTATATTTCAACTTCTTTAACAGATTAAACCAGAAATATTAATAAAGAAACCTGCTACCAAAGAGTTTAAAGGACAGAATTTCAAATTGGTTGTAGTATTTCAAAAGACAGTATGTTACCTCCTATGGTCCAGAGGCTTGACTAGGGTTGAATCTTACAAAAACAATTTATTGGGGGGGGGGGAGGGAATCGAATTTCTCCCAAGTCTTTGATGTACTATTAATAAGTAAATTCGGGTGCTGATGAATATTTTTGATATAACACGTTACGTCCCCCTCCCCGACCCCCTTCTGTTCAGGTAAACATGTGAATGCATCCTTTAATGTCACATATATTTCTTCAATAAAGGGGAGCTGTCAGTCTGCAGCACCCATATTGCAAAGAATCGAATGTATGTTTCACGGTAATGAAAGATTAGGGAGTAGCCCCCCCCCCCTAATTATTATCTGATGGATATCGCGCGGAAAATTAAAATTTGGTCTTAAGAATACATATAAGGAAATTTGCCAAAAACTAGAGGAAAAGTCTTTTGGAATCTGAAACCCCTTACCCCCCCCCCCCTGGCTAAGCCAATTAATGGTTGGCTTATATTCAAATTTGATGATATGGACCAACCATTCAAATGAACTTAACAAGAGGCTGGGAATAACGAAAACTGTGTTTCAAGTTGTTGGTTTTCAGTTATTACAAAACAGTTGCGTAAGGAAACGACAAAAATAGTTTGGGCATCAAACCTTCAATACTAATTAGCTATTAAAGCTAGAAAAAAAAACTGTGGTTCTTTTATTCAGCTTTTGAACATACGACTTTCTTCCTTAAGAAGCAGTATAGTTCTATGTTGTTATTTATTCCAACAGTTCTTTAGCAAGTTCTGTGCCGTACCTAAGGGTGGTAAATTGTGGAAGTCGATTCTCCCCTTTTTGCTTTAGATTGATATTCAGTTAAGCTGCTTTGCCTCGAAGACGTAGTTGAATTAGGTTAAGCTAAAACATCTTGAAGGCACGAAATTCAAGTTTGTAACTGAAGTCCAAAAACCTATAGTTAGATTATAGCAGTTTTTTTCAGAAGCCCCTCTGATTAGGTGTACTTTTTAAGTTTTTGGCGTTTCAGAATCAAACAACTTGATTAACTTCTAATTTTGTCAATACCAAAAAAAAAAAGAAAAAAAGGAAAAAAATTACAATAGAGCACTTAATAACTGGAGAATCCATTTAGACTAAGTTCTTTATAAAATGCACTTAATGCACTTTAATACTATTTGTATGTGTTTAATACTTCATTTTTAAACAAAGAATTGTGAAGTAACATTTAAAATTACTGTGATATAATGTAAAGTAAATAGTGTGATGTAATGTGAAGTAAAATTATACAATAATAAGAAATGTAAAATAATGTCCTAATCAAATTAAACATTTTAATAATACCCATCATGGATTAACTATCCATACTCAAGCCTCACAAAAAAAAATCTGGCCATTTCCACTATCAAATGGCTGGTCTACTAAAATCAAAACCAGAAACGAATTTAAATACTTTAGTTGGCATTTAAATACTTTTTTTTTGTTGGTATTTAATATTTAACACATTATTTTTAAATAAAGAATTGTGAAGTAATTTTTGAAATCACTGTGAAGTAAGATTATACAATAATAAGAAATGTAAAGTAATTTTTAAATCACACTATTTAAAAGCACGACAAAAAGAAAAAAAAACAGTAACAAGTTTTCTTTTGACTTGTTCAAACTCTTTATTTACGGACTTGGTCAGGTTAACCTCGAACTGTCGATTCATATTTTGTGCATTAAGGGTGCCATACTAAAAGGCTGTAAGTTTCAAAAATGTTTCTGATGGCTCTCTTTTTCTAAACTGACCATAATTAAGTTAAAAGGTTGTCTGAAAAACCACATGAACAACAGGAATGGATCTAAAGTGTATTACCATTCCAGAGCATCGAGTTTGCTTACACTCGATGCCCGATACCCGATGATCGAGTTTGCTTAAAATTAAATAACTCAATGCAGAGTTTTAACATTTAAGTCACATCCTTTAGCAGGTACAGAGGCATAAATGTGTATCGAGCAAAGCAGAGGTGGATTGAATAAAAATAGCACAACAAAAGGCGAATTTAATGAAAAAATAAGAAATTATAGGGGGGAAACGCCAAAATCTCTGCATTTCTTTGGGGCTCAAACCAAAAGAGCCTCTAAATATGTACCTTTCTCTTATGCACGACACCATTGATTTAAAGCTGCTTCTTGTCTGAAACTAGGAGAGTGTTTCAGGACTGTTCTGTCATGTTTTCATTTTTAAGAAATATATTTTCAAATTTTAATCAAGATTTGTTCCACAATCTCATTTCTTTGACATAAACTTATAGGTATTCTTCTGAAAGACATAACTGAATGCTGAGGCAACGGTAGTCCCTGCTGTAGCATACCTAAAATTAAAATATAAAATTATTGAAAATGAGACTTCTGCCCTAAACACAAAGAACTAACGTGAATCCTAACTTCTGTAATTTAGCTGAATACTGATACTGAATATAACATAGATGGTGGCTGAGGCCACAATAGTATATGCTATAGCACCATAGAAGTTGAAAAATACATTGTTTCAAAATAAGGTAGCTATTCTAAACTCAGAAAACAAGAGTTAGTTTTTACTTTTGAAATTTGGCTGAATGCTGATGCTGAAGTTAATGTAGCTGAGGGCTGAGGCAACGGTAGCATCTGCTGAGGCATTTCAAAAACTGGAATATAAAATTATTCACTGATATGAATAAACTTATTCGTATATAGAGGGCAGTAGCTCTACATGCAGAGTTGAGGAGTGAACCTTAACTTCTGGAATTTAGTGGAATGCTAATGGTGAAGTTCTCATAGCTGAGGCAATAGTAGTATCTGCTGAGGCATGTCAAAAACTGGAATATAAAATTATTCACTTATATGAATAAACTTATTCGCAAATAGAGGGCAGTAGCTCTACATGCAGAGTTGAGGAGTGAACCTTAACTTCTGAAATTTATTCGAATGCTGATGCTGAAGTTCTTATAGCTGAGGTAATGGTAGTATCTGCTCTAGCACGTCAGAAGCTGAAGTACAAACTTATTAAGAAGAAGGCAGCTATTCTAAATATCATAAATTATAGCAATCATTAGAAGAATTTTGATGATTAATTTATATAGTTGAGGGTTGATTTTGACATAGCTGAGTCAAGAGGGAAATCAAGAATATAAACCATCAAAATCAGCCAGCTTAGTGTTTCACCTAGGGATATTTCCAGGCATATAGGAAGAAGCTGGAATGTAATTACACTGGAAACCAGTTGAATAATTTTTCTGATAGGAATGAAGCTAAAATGTTGCTGTTATTGAAACGATCTGACTCTTGCCAATTGAAGAAACTAAAAGTCGGCCTGTTTGACCGTACAGAAATCAACAAAATTGAAGTCAACATGAAAGTTGGAGAGACTCTTCTGGTTTCTAGAACACTTGCTTCTCACAAAATTGGACTAAGTCCAAAGAAGGACTAAGAAAACCATTTTAAGCTTCAACCCCCACTCTATCCCTTCTTCTTTTTCTTCAATAATTGCTTCTGCTCAGCTAATTTGAGTAGGATAGTCTTGGCATGAGATTACCTGCTATTTTCTCCAGTCCAGGGGTTTTATGTTTTAACGCAAGACAACAATTTTGTTAACATTTATTAGTTTAGATTCAGCTTTACCCATTACATTAGATTCAGAATTATATTTTTGAAATTGAAAATTGCGTTAAAAATACTTCAAAACATGTAAAAAATAGAATATTGTCACATATTTTAAGCAAGTTTAAATCATTCTCTGATAAAAACTCTAAGCAACATTTATAATCCAGGTTTAGTTAATGTAATATAACTGTAAACAAATACGTTTCTTGCCCTTCGGTGTAAGTCAAAGCTTTAGGATGTCGCAAAATTTCATGTTTCTCAGAAAACGCAAATATTAAAAGGTAGATACTTGCACTGAACACAACGCAATTATGAAAACACCATTTTTTAGACTTTCATGTGAAAACAAAACAATCTTGATATAAAAAGTTCAACTTCCCAGCTGTTTCTACGAACCAGAAAAGAAACTATTTTTTTTTATTTATCTTGTAAAAAAAAAAAAAACGAAATATCTACTGATCAGACAAGACAATAATAGTCTTGATATAAAAGGCTCACCTTTCCCAGTTTTTTCTACGAACCAGAAAAGAAAGGATGAGGCACTTTGAAAAAAAGAAGACTCTAAATATCATGGGACCAAACCAGTCAAGAAAAAAAAGATGGAACTAATCAACAGAATATGTTTTGTTTGAGCAGGTTCAAATCAAAACATAAATTAAAAAAAGGCTTTTCTACGAGAGTTTTTCCACAAACAAGAAAAGAGGGGATGAGGCACTTTGGAAAAAATAAAATTCTGAATATCTTCGGACCAAACTAGTCCAGAAATAAAGACGTGACAGAATATGTTTTGTTTGAGGAGGTGTGAAGCAAAACATAAATTAAAATAAAATCGCACTGTTGTACTACTGCAGCCAAAAAACGGTTAAACATATTTTTTACGGTTCACCCTTAAGAAGGAGTAACTTATAATGAGTGCAACGTTAAAAACAATTATGAAAACACGACTTTTTAGACTTTCATGTGAAAACAAAACAGACTTGATATAAACAGCTCAACTTCCCAGCTTTTTTCTACGAACCCAAAAAGAAAGGATGAGGCACTTTGAAAAAAAAAGAAAACTAAATATCTTGGTATCTAACCAGTAAAAAAAAGATGAAACTAATCGACAGAATATGTTTTGTTTGAGCAGGTGCAAAGCAAATCATAAATTAAAAAAAGGCTTTTCTACTAGACTTTTTCCACGAACAAGAAAAGAGAGAATGAGGCACTTTGGAAAAAAGAAAACTCTATATATCTTCGGACCAAACCAGTCCAGAAATAAAGATGAAACTAATCGACAGAATATGTTTTGTTTGGGGAGGTGCGAAACAAAACATAAATTAAGAAAAGGCTTTTCTACGAGAATTTTTCCATGAACAAGAAAAGAGGGGATGAGGCACTTTGGAAAAAAGAAAACTCTAAATATCTTCGGACCAAACCAGTCCAGAAATAAAGATGAAACTACTCGACAGAATATGTTTTGTACGTGGAGATATGTAGTAAAACATAAATTAAGAAAAGACTTTTCTACGAGACTTTTTCCACGAACAAGAAAAGAGGGGATGAGGCACTTTGGAAAAAAGAAAATTCTAAACATCTCCGGACCAAACCAG
>JAQQPU010000149.1:12189-72346 GCA_029168905.1 Artemia sp. Kazakhstan ARC1039 | reverse complement strand
CAGAAATAAAGATGAAACTAATCGACAAAATATGTTTTGTTCGAGGAGGTGCGAAACAAAACATAAATTAAGAAAAGGCTTTTCTACGAGACTTTTTCTATGAACAAGAAAAGAGGGGATGAGGCACTTTGGAAAAGAAGAAAACTAAATATCTTGGGATCAAACCAGTCCAGAAATAAAGATGAAACTAATCGACAGAATAAGTTTTGTTTGAACAGGTGGGAAACAAAACATAAATTAAGAAAAGGCCTTTCTACGAGACTTTTTCCACGAACAAGAAAAGAGGGGATGCGGCACTTTGGAAAAAAGAAAACTCTAAATATCTTCGGACCAAACCAGTCCAGAAATAAAGATGAAACTAATCGACAGAATATGTTTTATTCGGGGAGATGTGAAGTAAAACATAAATTAAGAAAAGGCTTTTCTACGAGACTTTTTCCACGAACAAGAAAAGAGGGTATGAGGCACTTTGGAAAAAATAAAATTCTAAATATCTCGGGACCGAACCAGTCAAGAAAAAAAAGATGAAACTGTTTCAGGAGGGGTGAAGCAAAACATAAATTAAAAAAAGGGGGGCAGATGGGCCTACCCCCCCCCCCCTGGAAATTTGGAACTAAAAATTAATTATAAGGAAAATAAAGTAAAGAGAGTAGAATAGGGAAAAAGCATGGAAAATTTGTTTGTTGCCCCATTGTCGGCTGCCAGCCAATAGATTTCGACCCATATTTAGGAAAACGTAAGTTCTAAAATCTGACTGAGTAACCCTAAACTAGTTTTCCACAAACATTTGTTCTATATGATTTGGTCGGAGCAAAAAAAAAAATCTTCATAGTAATGAAGGGTAAGTAAATAACGATCCTTGTCAATAACGAAAGTATAATAGCCTAACTGTTGATAATATTCAGTAAAGGAATCAGCTTTTTGTGGTGATTCTAAATATGTATTTGCTTATTAGTAATTAGTGCACACAATATTTTTAATTGATTTCATTCCTATGTTTCTGGCCTCCCCCAGGCCATTCAGCGTGTCCCCAGGTGGCAATAGGGGAACGCTCTACAGATATGTAAGGTACCTCCATAGGAGGCACGGACCAAGGGGAGAACTTGTCCTTGAGGGTCCATAATAGAAACTGGGGCACCCTCGTCCGGGGTCATAAATACAGGCGGAGGAGGAAGAAGGCCCCTCAAATGTACACTCAAAAGGACCCACTGGTTTGTCCACAAGTCCCATGAGTTGCACACCTTCTCCCAGTAATGGGTTAAATTGCATGGTGATGCAGAACACCATCGCGGGAGGATCCTCTATAGGAGGACAACTGCAGCAGGGCGTAAAATCCAGATCTATGGACAACGGCCTCTGCAAAGGGCTGCCTCGACCTTTTCGGGGTACCCGTAAGACTGGGGACCTTGCGGTCAACTCTATTCCCACTTGAGGAGTGGCGCCCCTTTAGGAAATTGTAGCCTAGTAAACGACACAGCATTCGCACGGGATTCTGACTAATGGACAATTTTTCTGGGCTTGGTACGTTTTGATGGGCGTCTTTGGGCTGAAAAACCTCTTCCTAGATAATTTATCTATTAAAGGTTGCCTCCCCGTAGTAGCATTATATTTGTAGGCATGAATATATAATGAGTCGGAGCTAACAGGCTTGATACTGTCTGTGCTGGATTTCGACTCTTGTTGATAGAAGAGCATCGCCAAGTGCTGAAAACCATGTTGTGACCAATATAGGCCCAGGATCGCACAAAGCCTCCATTCATGGAGGTCCCAGGGACATCTTGCTGTTCGGTTCTAAGCCAGCTTAAGCACTTCGGTGTAGACTTGAGAAGATGTGTGATCCCTGTCCTGCACTGGTATCCGGGATCATTGCTTTTCCTGAGGCGAAAATAATTTCAATGATTTAAAGAACATGAAAATTGGAACTTAGAATGTTACAACATTAAAAAATGACTATCGTATCGACATTTTGACTGACGAATTCAGACGATTCGAACTGGATTTATTAGGAATTTCAGAAACTCATATCTCAGGGGTAGGAAGCATGAAATTAGGTGACATAGAATTTGTTTACTCAGGCAGGAAGGATGGGGTACATAGACAGGGAGTAGGGCTCATGATGAATAAGGAAGCTGCTAATTCTTGTTTAGGCTGGGAAGGTATTAATAGTAGAATACTAATTGCTCATTTTATGACTAGAATGTTCAGGGTGTCAGTTATAGTAGTATACGCCCCTGTAGAACCAACTGACGGAGATACTAGTGACTCAGATGAATTTTACTTACAGTTACAGGAGCAAATAGACAGGGTCCCAGGTAGAAATATGATGTTATTACTGGGAAATTTTAACGCCCAGGTTGGTAGAAATAGGGATAGATGGTATCCCAGCCTAGGTAAATTTGGTGTAGGAAAAGAAAACAGTAATGGATACAGACTTCTGCAATTTTGTAGGTATAACAATCTAGTTATAACTAGTACGGTGTTTGGTTATAAAATGGCTCATAAGGTAACATGATATTCACGTAATGGTAAGACGGCAAACCTTATTGATTATGTTATAGTAAACCGAAGACTGGCAGGATCAATACAAGATGCTAGGGTATATAGGAGTGCTGTTATTGATGTTAAAAGTAAAGATCACGATCTAGTAGTGTCAAGGGTTAATTTAAAGCTGAAATATCGGAACGGTAACTACCTCCCGGAAAGTTATGATGTTGGTAGACTCCAGGATGAGAATTTGAGAGACACTTTCCAGGAACAATTGAATACTAAACTTGAGAGTTTAAAATTTAATAATGTGGAAGATGGTTGGAATAATTTTAGAAAAATAATTTGTGAATTTGCTGAAGGTGTATTAGGGAAGAAAGCTAGAACTGCATCTAAGAATATTAATGAAAAAGCTTTATGTTTAATAGAAAGGAGAAAGGACTTGTACAAGAATTATCTGAGTGATAGATCGTATGAAAACAAAAGAAGTGTAAAGGAAGTGGAGAAAGCATTAAAAAATGAACTAAGGAGGTGCGAAGTGGAGGCCATGGATAAAATTGCCGAGGATCTGGAAGATGCAGCTAGAGGGCATAATAGTAAAATATTGTACTGGCACGTTAACAAATTGAGAGGGAGTAGTCCATCCAGACTTGGCCCAGTTAAAGATAGGAATGGGGTCGCAATTAGCGATAAGGAAAAAACTAAAGAGAGATGGGCCGAACATTTTGAGAATTTGCTTAACCGAGATAGAACTGCAGGAAAAAATATAGAGGAAAATGAAAAAGTTTGTGATACCTTGGATGTGAAGGAAGATTTGTTTTGTGAGGAGGAATTAGCAACAGTATTAAAAGGATTAAAGAATAATAAGGCTCCAGGTGCTGATAGGGCGGTAAATAAGTTTCTTAAATATGGTGGCTCTGAGGTTAGAAATAAGTTACTGAAGATTATGAATATGATTTTTGAAAAAGGGGAAGTACCTAACGATTTTAGGAAAACCTTAATTAAGCCACTTTATAAGAAAGGTGATAAAAGTGAGTGTAGTAATTATCGAGGCATTAGTCTGGTCTCTGTAGGTAGTAAATTACTTAGTAATATGACACTTTTTAGACTGAGAGACACCGTAGACAAAGTTTTAAGAGAAGAGCAGTGCGGTTTTAGAAAAGGTAGAGGATGTGTCGACCAAATTTTCATTCTTAGGCTAATAATTGAGAAGTGCCTGAGTTTTCAAACACCTTTGGTCCTCAGTTTTATAGATTATGAGCAAGCGTTCGATTCTGTTGATAGAAGAGCTTTATTAAAGGTTTTATCCTTGTATGGTATACCAGACAAATACATTAAAGTGATTAGTGCTATGTACGAGAATAACACTGCTGCGGTTAAGGTAGGAAATGAGGTTAGCAGCTGGTTTTGTATTAAATCAGGAGTTAAGCAGGGTTGTGTTCTATCCCCCTTTGTATGGATTATTTTGATGGACTTTGTTTTAAGGAGCACAGGAAAGGCAATGGGAGACCACGGAATCAAATGAGGAGGAAAAAGTCTCTTGGACTTGGATTATGCTGATGATTTAAGCATCCTTGATGAAAGTGTGAGCAAAATGAATGAAGTTTTAGTGGTTTTGCGAGTTCAAGGTGCTAGAATTGGTTTGAAAATTAATGTTAGGAAGACTAAGTCACTAAGGCTAGGAATAAGTGAAGATGAAAAGGTGACGTTGGGTAATGAAAAGATTGATCAGGTGGGCAGCTTCACGTACCTTGGTAGTATTATTAGTAAAGATGGTGGAAGCAGTGAAGATGCTAAATATAGAATAGCCAAGGCTCAGCGTGTTTTTTCACAGTTAGAAAAGTCTGGAAGAATAGGAAGATAAGTCTGCAAACCAAGATTAGAATATTAGAAGCTACAGTGATGACAGTGGTCAAATATGGCTCTGAAGCATGGACGCTCCGAAAAGCGGATGAAGATTTGCTAGATGTTTTCCAGAGAAATTGCTTTAGGATTGTTCTGGGTACCCGGCTGACTGACCGTATTTCAAACAATAGGCTATACGAAAAATGTGGTTCAATACCGCTCTCTAGGGCTATAATGAAAGAAAGGTTGAGGTGGCTAGGGCACGTTGTGCGGATGAAGAATGACAGATTGCCGAAGATTATTCTTTTCGGCCAACCACCTAGGGCTAAACGGAAAGCAGGTCGTCCCCGTCTGGGATGGGAGGACGTCATAAAGAAAGATTTAAAGGAAATTGGAACTTCGTGGGGGGATGTAAAAAGGGAGGCTTTGAATAGATTGGGGTGGAGGAGGAGCGTGCGTAGCTGTGTTGGCCTCAGGCAGCTTGGTGCTGCGGTGAGTTGGTAGTAGTAGTAGTAGTAGTAATTAGTGCAGTTATTAGAACACATGAAAGATCGTATAATTATAGGAAACACAAGGAAAACAACTTAATAAGGGGCAATTTCGGTAAGAATATGCCGCCAATATTGCTTGCATTGCAAGAGTACCCATGAGCTGACATATGAAGCCACTGAATGCTGAACGGAATGATGGGAAATTTCTGTATTTTCCCCCTGAACGGATACGTTTTTTGTGTTTTATTATCATTTTTTTTTCAAGGAGTGATTGTATTTCTCTAGTTGTCAATTTGAAAAAGATATTATTTTTTACGGTTATGAAGCATAAAGATGTCAAATATACTGGATTTTGATATTCAAAATAAAATTAAAAATATTGAATTTAAATTTTTGTTTGATTTTTTTAATCTTAGTTTTAATGTTCTACTTTGAACAAACTACTTTGATAATGCGTTACTTTTTGTAAACACCGAGTCTAAAGGCATTAAATATTTTGGTGTTTGATAGCCAAGTTCAAAACTGTCGAAAACAATATCAGTCCAACGCTTCGGCATTGCTCAACAGAACTCAATGGTAGAGACGCGGCAAGGACGCCTTTTTGGCAAACCTTCACTATATATGTGACCCATCTAGAAACTCGATAATTTAGCATCAATCAAAACCTAGAAAATAGAAGTCTTACCATGCGTAGGGTAAATAGGGCTTAACAGGTGCCCAGAGACCACCAGATAACGTGAGTGCTAGTGTACCAAGCTGCAACGCAGTGTTAACTTTACTAATAACAGTAGGCGCTAGTTGAACACTAGGCTTACTTAAATCGAAATATCGGCCCAAAGTAATCTGAAAGAGAAAAACTTGTTTGATTTGTTCGAAGTACATCATCTTCCACATAAGGGAGCCTATCTTTTTTTTTCAATGAGAAATTACCGTTACAGTTCATCCACTTTCTTATCCTTTCGAGCTAATTTCGCTAAGTCTAATATGTGCTCTTTCAATAGTCTGAATTCCTTTCCCATAGGGCAGATTTAATTTCTTTATTGTCTTAAGTACCTTTTTTCAACATCTCACTTCATTTAAAAAGAACCAGAAGTTTCAAGGGAAAACATGTCGAATCACTCCCGAATCATAAATATTTCAAGAATTGTAGAAAGCCACTATTAGCTCTTCTCAACGAATTTTAATTTTTTGGGATCAACCTAGCTGAATATGTAACACATTCTATATTTTCAGTCGACCTCCTTCAGATAGGGTCAACACCAGACGAGTGACCCTTTTATAAGTTTTGAATGATTTGATGGTTATCTTGGGACATAAGGTCTTCACCCTTGAAATGTTTCCTTGATTTGAAGCAGAGATTGAACAAGCTTCACGAATATTTACAGTACCATGGGGGAAGGGAGTTGTATTTTGAACCGATCTGCTCCAGTTTCTAATCTAATACAGTTAAAAATTCTTATTTAATTAATCAGAATAGAAAACTACTCTTTATTACCATAATAGCACACGTGTCGGAATAGGATAAAATAGGATATCGTGTCGGAATAGGATAAAATTAAGTTTATTTTCCCACAAAGGTCCTATTCTCGAGAAAAACCTTATTAGCTTTGTGTTTACCAAACCTAAATATGGGGACCACAATTACGTACGGTACAACATTGTGGTTGTTGATTATTCTGATTCAGAGAGCAGATGAGAAAAGTACACAACTTTTGAAGGGTGACACACTTTCTTTAAACACATATTACGTAACTCAACTTTATTGAATAAATAACATACAAAACAAGAACACAACTCTCGGAACTGGTTAATAATCCCTAGGGCCTAAGCTTCAGCCCTTGGAAAACGCCGAGTATTCATATTAACGCATCACTGATGAATGACGGAACAACAAAGTATTTAACCATAGGCACTGTGCAATACACAGAAGAAAGAGAGAATCCTGGTAAACATTATTCATGTTTACTTTTTTATAATTATATCGATGTCATGGAACTGAAACATAATCTATCATTTCCAGCGGAAAGGTATACCATAGTTTAGATTTATCATATTTTATGGAAAAGGCTACTCTTTGCGTTTGACAAATATCTGAAATAAGATGGTGACGTTGGATAAGAATCATAATAGGTCGAGAAATAAACGAAGACACAATGTGTCCTGGGGATGCTACACTATTTATGTATTTATACATGAATACAGCAGTTTGGAGGTGGCAAATTTGTTTTACTGTTAGTAAGTGGTATTTAAAAAAGCTTCTTTAGCATTAAATTTAACAAAATAAATTGACTTTAAAGCACTATTTTGTACAGTTTGAATTGTCTTTATGTTATAACTGAAAATATTAGCCCAAACATAACAGCAATGTCAAATATAAGTAGTATCAAATATCGGTACTGGTTTATAATGCGGGCACCACAAAGAAGTCAAGTTTGGTTAATGCTAATGAAATAAAATAAAATAGGATTAATATATACTAGTTTAGAAACAAATTTGGGCTATATATTTGCACATTAGGGGGGGGGGGGGAATAAAGCATAGCATATATTAAATCCGTAACGGAACCTAACCTAACCAAGGTACCTTTTTCATCCCTAAACCCCAAAAAACAATCGTTGAAATATTGTAACTCATTGAGAAACCACGGCTTTGAAATCATTTATCTATAGCGGTCTCTTGCAGATAGTCAATAAACGGTTACTCCTCGTATATTTCATTAGATCATTCAACGCGTTCTCAATGGTTTTAAAAAGGGTTCAACAGGTAAAGCCGTTATTGATAGAACCGTATCATCACCAGATTTCTTATATTTGCAGTATTAATAAAGTAAAGAAGAGGCCGTAAAATCAAACCTGTGGAACTCCACAACCTATGAAGTGTTCTCGTAGTCTTTTTGCTTCGACTATAACCACCTGTGACCTATCTGATAAACATGATTCAATCCAACAAACAATCGACGGTGGAAAATTATATGTCTTTAACTTTCTAACTAAAAGACTATAGTTTACGGTATCGAAAAATCTCTAAATAAATCCGAAGTTTAGCAATCGTTTTCTAAAAACTCTTCCACTTTACAGATGAAATAGGTAATAGTTTGATCAGTCGAAGGCCCTTCCTGAAACCCATATTGGTTAGTTGATATGACTTCTTTGTCTTCCGCAAATTCACTAATTTTATCATGCATTATTTTTTGAAAAATCTTCGACATACCTGGTAAAATTGAAATAGGCCGGTATTTATTTCCATTCTTATACAAAGGTATAATGAGGATTTTCTTCAGACCTTTAAAAAAAATTGATTAGAAAGACTAAAATATGAGACATCACTGGAAAATATGTTTCAGAATTTGTTTCAGCATGTGATTAATTCCAGAAGCCTCTGATGGTCGCAAAAAATTCACTTCGACATATTCATCTTCTTCAGATGATCTGTGGAAACCCGTTCAAGAGCAAAAATACCCGCATCATTATAAAAATTTGAAGAAATTTGATTTTCCTCATCTATATTAACATCATTATCAAACTTCAAACATGATCAAACATACTCAAACGTCAATATGATTTTCAAACACAGAGCGCATTTTCTGTTTCGATTAACCAGTAGTTTAAGGAGGTTTCAAGCTCTTTTAGAATTTCGCAAGTTCAACAGCAGTTAAAAAATAGTAGTCATTTTAGCAGTCTTTTCATCATCTCGTTTCTTCTTATTGACAAAATTTCTATAACTAACATAAATATCTCGATTTTCATTCGACGGATTTTTTAACATTCTATTATAAAGCTTATTTCTTAATTTTATTATAGTTCGTAATTCATTTGGTAGCCACGGAGGTTAAAAAAATTCGATGTAATCTCGTTACTAACCTTAAAAATCTAATCAGAAAACATAACATAACTTGCTTCAGGGTTATTCTGACTCAAAACCACTCCATTCTAGTCTTCACAAGACTACTCTATTTTAGGAATTTTGAAAAAAAAATGAATTTCTAGGATAATTTTCAGTCTTTTCTTAGAAATTTTAAAACATTCAGGCACTTTTTGGCTTTTTCATAAAGATTAGTTTGTATTACAAAGCAAAACTTATGAAAAGTATATTGCTAGCGAAAATCTAATACTCGAACAAAATGTTAGTGAAAATATAAACAATCTGATAATCAACAAAAGATAAAGCAAATGTTCTTACCGGAGGCTCTAGAGACTTATATCTGAGTATAAATCCAGCAGCCATTAATAGAATATCTCTTCCTAGTATGAGATAGGTAAGAAACGCAGGGAGGTCTCCGTTTAGAAAAAGGGAAATCACCAAAGTACCAACTAATAATTTATCAGCAAGTGGGTCTAAGGCACTCCCAAGGACTGAAGCTTGGCTCGGAAAATTTCTGGCAATCCATCCATCAAGCTAAAAAATAAAGTAGCTTAAACAATTTTGTTGAGCAGCACACAAATTTGCGAGTGACAAAGCCAGTGACTCAACTGGAGGAGGAGCGGAGGGCATGTGCCCCCCCCCCTAGATTTTTTGTCGCCTCTTCTAAATTTTGAAAACACATTATTATGAGGGGGAGTTCATAGAAAAATACCTTTTTCGGTATTTTTATTGAAAAACTGAAAAAAAACGACAAATCCCCCCACCCCTAGATTTGAAAAGGCATTTGCCCCCTCTAAATTTTCGTAAATTGATAACGCTATACCAACCAGCTTGCATACGAATAAAGAGTAGGAGGAGTAGAGTTCAACTCTAAGAAATTTGGAAAATTTCCAACTCTAAGAAATTTTCCAAATTACATTTGACAGAAAGGGGCCAAAGGCACTCATAAGCACGGTGTTGACTTGTATGTTTCAAGATATTCATCCAAAAAAGATGACCAAACAGTTTAATTGAAACAACTGTAAACTTGCAATTGTAATACTTCAGTCAAAGTTTCAAATTTCGAAATGTTAAAAATTATTAACAGGCAGGCATACTTATCTTCGACTTGAATAATATAACTACGAAGCTCAGATCATTTAATTATGCTGTAACAATGCAAATATGCTATTCTGCCTTTCATTTTTGTTTTCCTTTGTTTTAATTTTTAGAATAGTACACCTCTTTTCAGATAGTTGTTTTTGATTTTTTCAGAGTATGCCCAGTGCAAATAGGTCAAGGTAAAACAATTAATAGGTCTATATAAAGGTAGCAGAAGCATTCCATTTTAATTTCCAACTTATGACTCTTGTGAAATTTACGTCAGGGACATATTACACAGAGCATATTTTTGAACGTACTGCTCAGGATCGTACGAAGGATATGTTTTTCAAGCGCGGGGGGGGGGGGTCGGTTCCCGGCCCTCGGCACGCACCAGGAATCTATATATGGATTCTCATTGTCGCTTGTCTTCCAACCGCAGACAACTTGAGCCTCTTCTTGATGTCATGACGTCACCACAGCTTTGATACAGCCACACTGGGAAAAGTACGAATTTCTTTCTTAAAGTTGTGACCTATTTAGATCATCCTTGTGGCCAGAAATGTCAATTTGACAGTTTTAAAACGAAACAAAAATATGTAGCCGATTTCGAGGCCGGGCCCCGGCATGGCTACGCGACAGGCTTGTATATATTAATCCTCATTGTCACTTTTTTTGTAACCGCAGACAATGTGAGCCTCTTCTTGATGTCATGGCTTCACCATAGGTTTGATACAATCACAATTGAAAAAATATTTTATAACCGCAGAAAATATGAGCCTCTTCTTGATGTCATGGCGTTACCATAGGTTTGATACAACCACTATGGGAAAAATCAAAATTTTTCCTTCAAGTTGTGACCTTTTTAGATCGTTTTAGTGGTCAGAATGTCAATACGCCAGATAAGAAAGAAAACTATGTAGCCGATTTCGAAGCCTGGCCCCGGCATTCGGCATGTGGTAGGATTTTACATCCTGATTCTCGTTGTAAGTAGCAACCTCCAAATAGGCCTACAATACAAGGTGGTTATGATTATGCAGCGCTTGATGATGGTGATGACGATAGCAAATGATAATGATTGACTGAAGCTGCAACTGATGACGGTACAATTTAATGAGATAATACAAAACGAAATTGAAAAGAATCCAGTATTTGCAGATAATATTGTGTGGAGCAATTTGTCTGGTTATATTAACCAACATCATTGTATTTACTGGTGTGGTGAGAACATGTACTTAACATTGGAGCAACAGCTAAATGCGCCCAGTGCCAATGTTTAGGCTTGTATGTCAAGTTAGGGTGTTTTAAGGCCATTTTATTAATACAACAGTCACCGGAGACAAGAACTCCAAAATACCAAAAATCAAGGTATTCCCCAGTTACAGCAGCAGTCTAATTAACATGATCTTTATTTTTAAAAAAGACGGATCCACACTGTTCAATAGATGTCCGTGGTTTTTCCCTTAAAGGGATTGGATGAGTGGGCTGGATTGATTTGCCAGCACGTTCACTGGACTTAATCCTGATGGATATTTCCATTTGGGGAATATTCAAGGATAAAGTTTGAACAGATAAACTTTCAAATGGGGTAAATCTATTTATTTAGACAGTGAAAAAACAGGTACATAAGTCCAGATATTTCGATCACATATACAGCGACTGTCTTCAGTAGAAATACTAAATTAATAAAATTGAAACTAGCTTATTTATATGCAACAAAATAAATAACTTTTTGGGTCATTCACAAAATAATGAACTTCCGGATTATTCACTAGATTATTTTCAGAGAGAGTTCATTGACAAAGTATTGCTGTATATGTGATCAAAATAATTAGACTTTTGTACCTGTTTTTTCACTGTCTAAATAAATGGATTTACCCCATTTGAAAGTTTATTTGTTCGTCTTAGAACGGCAGTGTGGTCTAAGAAAACAACACCTAATTTAAAGGTGTTACGCCGAAAATATGTCGGATAAAGTTCATTTAAGAACACCGAGAAGAATCAGTAATTTAGACACACTTTAACAAATTCCAACATAATTGTGCCAAAACAATTTATCCTATACCAAGATAATTCTCAAAAACAAACCAGGTGCCCTCTTCATGCTCAACTCAACCAACTAACGAAACTCTTGTCCATTCTAAAGTCAATGGAAATTTAGAATACACAAATCAAGGAAATTCAACTAAATCAGCTATAGCCAATCAGTCAAATACAACTCAAGTAATTGCAAATCACCAAATCAGTCCAACATTTATGAACACTTCAAGTGCACAATGATTTCAGAACTTTGAGCCCAAAGCCAGTTTAGTATAATCATATGTCTGCGCGTTGGGGAATAAACATGGAAGAGAATCCCTCCCTTTTATTCCAGGGATCCCTCTCGCAGAATGATTAAGCTAAAATTGTAGCTGAAAAAGCAAGTTTTTGTATTTCAATTTCTCAGAAAAAAAGACCTGACCCCCCTTCCTTCTCCCTAAAGGAAGGACATGTGTGCTGTGTAGTCATAGCTGCATATAACGAGGGTAAGATGGGAAAGTTCTATTTCAGGTTGCTTTGAACAAAAACCCCACAGAAATTCGTACTGAAGAATAAGATTTTGGAGGATTCAGACCCACTCCCCCATAGTGGGGGACCTATGTGCACCTATCTATACAACCTTTATCATCTTTTGTAATTTAAAGAATTACAAAAAAGGCACATTTTTGCAAATCGCCAACATGCTTCTGCCAAAAAATTTATCCCAGCAAGAAACGGACTTCAAAGCTGTGTAAATCGCGAAGGAAACACTTTGAGCACCTGCATTGATAAAACAAACAAAAAATTTTCTCATTTTTGACAATAAATTTTATTTTAAAAAATTGCGTTAATTCATATAAATCCTGTGTTTTTACTCATCGAAGTGTTCTTGACTCAAATAAAACGGGGTGGCCATTTTTCTTCGATTTTTTTTTTAACGAAAATACCAGAAAAAGAGTATTTTTCAAAATCTTAGAGGGTGTAAAAAAAAAATCCCCCCTCCAATTGACGTCAGTGTTTAGAACTTGTATTTTCGAAGAATAAAGTATTGTTTTTTGAAGATTTTGAAAATCTTAGAGGGTGTAAAAAAAAATCCCCCCTCCAATTGACATCAGTGTTTAGAACTTGCATTTTTAAAGAACAAAGTATTATTTTTGAAGATTTTCAAAATCTTAGAGGGTGTAAAAAAAAAATTCCCCCCTCCAATTGACGTCAGTGTTTAGAACTTGCATTTTCAAAGAATAAAGTATTATTTTTGAATATTTTCAAAATCTTAGAGGGTGTAAAAAAAAAACCTTCCAATTGACGTCAGTGTTTAGAACTTGCATTTTCAAAGAATAAAGTATTATTTTTGAACATTTTCAAAATCTTAGAGGGTGTAAAAAAAACCTCCAATTGACGTCAGTGTTTAGAACTTGCATTTTCAAAGAATAAAATACTATTTTTAAAGATTTTCAAAAATAATTTTCAGCCGTTTCTTAAAAGAATTTACAAACTGGTTTGTAATTTTTAACAACTGTTCTACCTACCAAAATATCATTAAAGATTGACGTAATCAAATTAAAAGTGATTAAATTATAGTAAGTTTTGTAAGCTCTGGCCTTTTTCATATTTTGCCGATTGACCAGTCTTCTCCAATTCAAAATACAGAGAAGCGAATGTACAACAGACATCAAACTATTTGGTATTGTTATTCTAAAAAATGGATACTTGAAATAGATTTGAGTCCCTCAAGGGTTCAAGTTTTAGTCACACAGGACAAGGAGTACTCAAATTACAGTCATTACAGTATCTACCTAAAGGATTAATTGGATATCAGCCAAACTAAGTCAGAAGCAATAGTTAATACCCAATCAACTGTAATGAATCGAGGCGTGCGTCCTGAACATCAGACCATTTACCCCTCTTCTTTCTGGGTCGGGTTCACAATATGTCCCAATCTTTGAATGTTTCTTCTTTTCTCAGGGTAAATTCGCTTGCGGAAGATCGAGATGTTGCCTTTTTATGTAAATTCACTAGTCGAAAAAATTACGTTATTATTATAGTAAACGGCGTAATTGTAAACACTGCTTATAAATATTCGAAATATGGATGAATATGTAAACATGTAGATTAGCTAATTAGGTAAAAAAAAATGTGGTATAATCATAGTAGGGTTTACCCAAAGTCAGCATAAATTGACTGATATATATGGTGTTGTAGGTTTAGATCCTTTAACAGTTTGAAAGCATGTATGAAAAATTCTCTTTTTGAAGATTGGGTTAAAGTTTTTACATCTGTCAGTGGGTTTGAATTCAGTCCTAGTTGAACTTTCAAATTGAGGAGATTACCCTAGTTATGTGATCATGTCGTAATTCTTTTTCTTCACATTACCGTTCCTATGCTTCATCAAAATGCTACGTACTTACAGCTCAGCGTCAAATAGAACATTGAAGAGACCTTTGGTGACATTTTCATCAAAGTCCTTATACCACTGATAAAAGTAGAATGAAAAAATGTTTGCAAAAAAGCCTACAAAGCAAGTCCACAGATTTTCGTTATAATCGTTCCCGTCAAAAGATGTAAGATCTTAGAACAATGATTTGCTGAAAATCGGGATACGCAAGCACAGATATTTCTAAAGCAAACGTTCTCATTTACTGTCTGCCTATTTTTGGCTCACCTAGTATTTATTTGGGGGCGGTGGGGGGGGGGGGGTTAATGTTAACATACATAAAGTTATTAATATTTGTTAAGGAATATGGCTTAATAACATATTTGATGAGATAATTAATGAATAGCATGAGAACAAAGCCTACCTTACCGCATCGGTTATCCCAGCAATGACCAGCAGAGAGACAGCATATTCATACTGACAGTTCACAATTAAATAACCCAGAAAGGGTGTGCTGATGATCCTACCCATAGATAACACATTTGGTATTGTCATTATGTCTTCCTTTTTAAGCTGAAATAAAAACATCATAAATACATTGGACTTGTAAAATAGACATTAAATTTGAAATATGCTTCGAGAGAATATAATAATTTGATCGATAGTAATAGTTTTTTAAATCTGATAAGAATTTCAGTAGGCCTATGTGGTTTGTTTTTAGCATTTTCCGTTGTTGAAAACCTTTTTAGCACAACAGTTTCTTCTTAGGTTAGCAAAGAGTGAAAAAATAGAATTGGCCAAAGTATTTGCGACGGTTAATTTGAATTTATTCTAAAATGATTCTTCCTAAGTACATAGGTCAGGGTTTACCAACTGTGATTCCTCAGAACGATTGAGTTCCAGAGAGGTTCTAACATTTTTATATAAATTAATATTGACTTTCTTGTGGATAATTATATAGTTTGAATGTGTTTTAGTAGTGTTATCTTGAGCAGAAAAGAGCGAGAGCGAATAGGAACAGCCATATTGTAACTGGCCAGCCTAACTGCTGGGAACAGACAGCTCGAATATTCGCACCTCCCATTAGCCACAAACCAACCATACAAAAGATAAATTTTTTCTTCTTTGATTATATTTGATAAAGATTTTTCTTCTTCTTCTTTTATCTTTTGACTCTACTTAGTTATCGTTTTTTTTTTCGCAACCAGAAGGGAACTAGTCGCTCCCAATTACATGGTAAAATAAAAAGAAAAAAAAGTTGTATCACCTGAAAAAAATGTGAAAACCTATGAGAAAAAAAATTACATATTTGTTTACATTAAGACTATGCTAATGATCAAGGCATCAGAAGGGATCCTGTTAGAAGCCAAAAGGAGTCCATTTTGGATCTCAGGTACTGGTTTTCAGAAAAAGAAGAAGAAAAGGCAGCAATTTATGTTGTGACCTTATACTTATACTATACTTTGGTCTTTACTTGATCAAAAACTCAATTTCCACCTCCACATCATAACTGCAATAAAAATGCTACAGGAAAATCAGAATGATAAAAATATTACTATCACACCCTGGGGCTGTAATGAGAAAACTTTTTCTCCAGTTTTACAAATCTCATATAAGACCACAAATTGATTATCGGCTCATTGTTTATTGTGCTTGTGCTAAGACCCAGATGCAAAAAATCGAAACAACACAAAATGATATAACCCGCCTCATATTTGGTCTTAGGAAACCAACAATTACTAAGTTTTTGCATAATGACAGTGGCTTATCAACAATAAATGAAAGATGAAGATTTCTTCTAATCAATTACTTGTCAAAAATTGAAGCCAACAGCTCACACAACCTGCATAAGAGGTTAAGAAATCCATCCATGTATAGAGCCATTGCAAGCGAGTTTGTCCTTACTCAAAAGAAATTTCCAGTGCCAGCAAGATCTATTGGCCCCACTTTCCCCCAAACCCTTCATGGAGTTGGTCGCTCCCCATAACAATAACCAATTTCTAAAAGTGGACAAAAAATGCACCCCCATCGTACTCATCCAGAAAAAAATTGCTGAACTTAATAAAATCATATTTAAACACCACTTTCCCAATTTTTGTTGATGGGCCTAAAATGAATGAGAAGGCTGCATGGGGAGCTTATCTACCATCTCGCAGTATAGCAATGGGTAACAGACTGTTTGAAAATGTTTCTATAATGTCTGGAAAGTTAAATGCCATAATCATGGCGTTGGAATATACCTTATGAATAATCAGCCATTGATTCCTAATATACGTACAAAATATCATAGTATATTCTGAACCCATGTCCAGCCTGGAGCTGCTATACACAGCATGTCAATATAAGATGGATATATATACACTATATTGTCTCAATCTTACTGGCACGCTTGCTTCAAGAGGCATAAGAACATATTTTCAATTTGTTCCAAGCCACTCAGGTATCATAGGTAATCATCATGCTGATGAAATTGCAAAAAAAAAACCTAAATTTTGACCACCCAAGTGGGAGACTCATCCCCCTTAGAGATATATATCAATGGAGATTATCAGAGGTCTAATTAAATCAAAATAAACCAAAATTATCTCCCTTTCCCAATAAGCACCATCCTAAAATATATCACGAATTCGTTTAGGATCAAATGTTGGTTTTCAAGTTCTACTGGTTTAACTCCCTCTTCCCCTCTTTGCAGACATTGCAATACAAATGTGAAACAATTGGCCTTTGCCAATTTGAATGTAACACGCTGACGGCTGCACAGCTTGACCTACAATGTAAACTGTTAAAGAGCTTCAAACACCTCAAAATCTCACCATCAGCAGAGGGTTTAGTTGACCATACCTGCACACAGAGTGCCTAATTCGAAGTATTTTTCAGATTCAAGACTCAAAAGAGCTACTGCAAGATATCTAATCAGAACCGAGCCAACACAAGATAAATAAGCAGAAACCTCTTGCAGTAGTCCAGATCATCTTATATTGTAAGTCAAAAGGAAAAGGGCTGAATAGTCTCGACTGAAAAGCCGACTCTTGCTGCAATAGAAAAACAAGAGGAAGTCACCGCCCTAGCCTTTCATTTTTAGTCTTAAAACAACTCAGTTTTCAAAGTTAGTAGGATTTGTTTTATTACTTTGTGGTGTATTTGAACGTGAACACGTTTTTAAAGTTTGTTTTAATATTATCTATTTTATTGTTTAGTATATTTCCTTCTTTTTAGACGTAGCTATGCCTTTTTTACTTCTGTCTTTTAAATCTTAAAATCAATTTCACCCACTATATCTCATACTACAGATTCCTACTTCATAATGATTTATGCTTGTAACACTCCATCCCAACACCACACAAACATCTTCAACACAGCCGAGAGCCATGTAATAAGTATTTCATATTCTTTGAAGATTTTATCTTCTTTGACCTAAACAGTTGCAGTTCTATAAAAATTTTCTGCAAAAACCTTACAAACATTGATATAAATGTAAGCTATAATCAAAACTTGATAAAAAAAAAAGAATTTCTCCAAAAAGTTTTAATTTTCAGCCTTAAATCTTCAACCTCCAGGGATATTAACGGGATCTTTGAATGGTTCTTAAGGAGGGAGAAAATTCTCCTGGTCATATCCTCTATGGACAGGCATAACCAAATATCTTGTAATTCTATATTTCAAATGTTGGTAAGTTTGCTTTGAGAAACTGAGATACTCTAAGTGACAGGATGTACATGATTGGGTAACCTATATGGCTACTCTGGGTATATTGGGAATTAGCCATAATCAAAGTAAATAAAAATACAATATTGGATACAATTTACGGTGCAGGGTACCTCCAAAAAAATGTTTGGAAATTGCTTAAAACAGCTTTAGTTGATGTATATAACATTCTATAGTCTTGAGTAAGACAATATGATAGCAAAACACATACCTTGATATGTAGCTTTTTATTTTTAGTTGTCTCACTACAGAATTTAGCACATTTCCTTGATGACTGAGTGGTGGGATTTCTTCTTCTGGCAGATAAAATTTCTAATACATTATATGACGTTTTTTCACATCTTGTCCAAGTACAACTTGTAATGTTCGCAATGCGACTAAAAGTACAAATTGCCCTAGAAGAAAAGAAAAGGTCAATTTTGGCAATTCAAAAGTGAATTTCTTGTGACCTTAAGAGGCCTATTTCATAACTAATTTCTCTCTGAGTAAGGCATGAAACATTAATGATTGACTAAGTGCTATTATCTTATTAATAATTTTTCTCTATGTGTTAATATAGCCCTTTCTCCTAAGGCCAGCAAAGAAGTTATATTTCAATAAAACGCAAGAACATAAATTAGGTCACTTTTTTGGTCATAGTCTTAGAAAAAAGATGTCAGAAATCCTGTGTCGAAAAAACCGTTAAATTAGCAGAAAAAGAAGAGGACTGAAGGGGAAGGCCTGTGACCATTTTGAACAAAACGCAACTGATGTTGATTAACACAGCCACATAAAACTTCATTGGTGACTGGATTGAAAAATTTTCTATTTTGTTTTTCAATCTCTGAAAAATATTAAAGTACTTTAGTTAAAAATTTGTGATGTAACCAACTTCTCAAGTTTATTTGCCAATGGAATTAGAATAACTTCTAAGCCAAAACATTAATAATCCATTCTACAAAATATACCAGCATTTAGAAGACACCTCAGTCACTGCACCCATAGTCACCTTGCCAGATATTACTCTGGACACCTTTGATAACCATGACTGTATTTCTGATGCTCAAAAGTTGGACTTAAATGTGTAGACACAGGAAACCTTGCAAGGACTTTGAATTTTCTGGAAAATTTAACCAGAATGGTAAGGGCATAGTGACAAAGCATTGTTGTTGTCAAAGTATGTGGCTCCAAATATATTCATGGTTGATGTTCAACCCTTCAGAAAAAGTTGCATAATAACCACTGCTATTAAACACTGCTTCCTGTTAGCAGAATCTGAGACCAGTAAAGGCTCAGATAGGAAGCTTGGATGCTTAGTTTTGAAGCTGCGCACTGAACTTAAAGTAAGCTCTTGTTGACTTCGATTATCATGATGAAAGAACGTATCATGTTACTGCAGTTTAAAAATCAGTGATATTTATCAAAGTACGAGAAGGGAAAAGCATTCCAATTGACCAGCAATTGAATTTGCAAGATCATAAGGTAAGGATTAAAACTAAGAAATGTTAAGACTGAGAAACAGTAATTTTGTGATTTTCATGAATTAGCCCTGCAGGGTCTTCATGAAAAACTGATCTTACAAAAGTCTTGAAATGAAGAGGTATTCAGTGGGTTGTTGTGATTGATGATGGGTTGTTGAAACATAAAATTGTGAGGGCATTTTGAATCATGCACTAAAAGCACAAAATATGCATCTCCTCAAGTGCAGAATGATATTGTTGATAGTATAGGCTATGTCACTTGGGACCAATTTTGGATAGAGTGAAAATTGCAAAATGTTTTTTTTTTATATTGGCTCATGGGATCAGTGATGTAAGTTCAAAAGAACAGCTTGTTCTTGTTGTCTGTTTCTATGATGATCATCAAATAGAAAGTTTTTTTTGTGTTTTGACACTGCAAATGACTTGGTTGGCATAGGTCTTACAAAGTGGATTATTAGGCACTGCTTAGAGTTTGGATTAGACATGAACAAGTTGGTTGGAATCAGCCTTGACGGAGGTTATAGCATGTCTGGTTTGTACAAGGGTGCTAAAGCAGAGATATGAAAGCTGTATCTACTTGCCATTTACATGCACTATGTTTTTCGTTGCTTAAACCTTGCCTTGGTGAAGGCCTTCAGACTGGACGTCATTCAAACACTATATGAATATTTGCAAGAACTTGTCGTTTTTTCCTATTCCCCCAAACAAATTGAGCCATTAGCTTCTGCTCTGCCACATACAAAAAAGCAAAATTTCCTTTGCTTTTCTGACAAATAGTGAGTTGAAAGGCAAGATATTAGTCTCCCTTTTCCCTGCAGCTATTGGAACACTGGAAAGGTTTGTTGACACCCAGTCCAGTTCAGGTCTAATGAAACAATTTATTGTTTCAATAAATTGAAACAAAGTTGAAACAATTTTAATCCAAAAGAAACAATTTTTTTATATTTGATTTATATTTACCAGCAATTATCAATCTAAATTCTGTCTCCAGACACCATATTGGCTCTCAATAGCCCTGTTCAGGATTTACTGATGAAATTAATCAAGAAAACATAACAAGGATTGAATTTTTAAGTTAGGAAAAGATTTAGCTGAAGAACAACAACTGGATATATTAGCATTAAGAGTGAACCATCTCCCTCCCCCCCCCCTCTACAAAACTGAAATGTGGTTGTACAATGCAAAGTAACTGCAGTTAAAGCCAGGGGCGTCCCAGGGGGGGGGGCGGATAGGAGCGCACCGCCACCTAACTATTTTGGTATTTGATAAAAAATTTCACCAAAGGCAAAAGTTGTTGCAGAGACAGGCATCGTAGCGAAGCCACGATGCCCATTTCTAATATTTCTTTTCCATCTATTTCATATAGCATGATTTAACATATTTATTTGATTCCCATTTGCTACCCAATTTACTGGATTCGGTAAATTTAATACACTAGTTCCGCCTAACTGAAAAATTGGTGATTTAACGTGTTCATTTGGTTCTCATTCGCTATCAAATTCGGTGAATTTAGTGGCTGTATTGTAGCAGTTCCACTCATTTGGAAATTTGGCAATTTGACAAGTTCATTTGGCTTCCATAAGTTACCAATTTTTGTGGATTTGGTATTTCTATCGCACTAATTGCACCTATTAGTAAATTCGGAGATTTAAGGTGTTCATTTGGTTCCTTTTTGCTACTATAGAACAAATTTGGTGAAAATGTTAGATCTATCATGCTAGTTCGGCCCATTTGCAAACCACGTAATTTGACATGTTCATTAGAATCCATTGAACTTCCATTGCAATTCATTAAACATTTGCGAATTTTGTTGTTGTAGGCAGTTTATAAACAACCAAATTTGGTTGTTCTACTTGTCCTGGTCTGTCACTAAACTTGTCAAATTTTTTTTCTTGCCTCCTATCTGATAACCACACTTGTGGAATTCAAGCATTAGGCCCATCTTGGTATTGAATTGCATTGTCTTAGTACTTCCCCTTACAAGATTTGATAATTTCAGCTGGTTCACATTCATTACTTAACTGTGTAGATTGGTTATTATCGGAAATTCAACTGAGAAGGTTAACAGAGAATTGCAGACAAATGGATAAAATGGCAGAGAATTCAAAATGCAATATTACAAAAAAAAAAATTAAAAAAGTGTAATCTTGCATTTTGCACAAAAACTTCAATCAATTAAGCTATTGATTTTTCATGAAAGTCATTAGGCTATGAAACAGAAGACCTTTAAATGATATCTGTTTTCCTCCATATTTCTAAGAAGAAAAAAATAAGTCAATCATACTGAGCTTCAGACTATCCAACCAGAAGTCCTCATATCTAAGAGTCATTTCATTTTTGTAAACATGCATGGCCAGATATTTTGGGGTTTCTACTGGAAATTCTTTGTTAACTTAGGAGGGAGGTATAAGTTTTTTCAGAAATTCGAAAGATGATTTGGTACTTGTCCATTAAATGGAACACACTCAAGAATTACACTCTGTAAGATCTGACAGAAACAGGTTTGTCTCTCTGGGATCAGCTATTATTTGCTTATTTTGAGTGAGAAAAACTATGATATATGTATATTTTTATTAAACATTTAATATATATAGTTATGGTTAGGGGTAAGGTTTTTAAAATAATGTGTTCGGCAAGGCCTTCTTTCCATAATTCTCTGTTGTAGTTTCCATGATTTTGTTTCTAAAGTATTATAATATCAACATATTTGGTATATTTTATTAGGATTAACCTAACTTCACTTATTGGGTGTGTTCTGTTTAATAGATAAGCACTGATGATTTTTCACTCGACTGACAAACAACTTATCGAATCAAGCACTTTCTGATTTAGTTTACTCCAACTTGATGGGAATTTTTACCATTAGATGTAACTATTATTTCATCTCCCATTTAATCTGTTCTTTTAATTTCTCCACTCCCACTCCAAAAATTCTTACGAGTTGGAGTTATCATCCTTTTACCTTACCCAATTTAGGTGTTCAGTGCCTTCAGAAACAAGAAAAAAAATATTAGACTGTATTTTTGTCAGTCAATTGCAGGCTTCCACTTCTAGGGAGATTACCCTATTTTAGGGGAAAATCACTTAGGGAAACTTATTATGAATCTAGGGATTCAGGGTATTCTGGAATAAAGTAAGGATTTTCAGGGGAAGTTGGATTTTTTTAAACAAAAGGTTGAAAAATTCTCAAAGATTGTATATGCTCAGTTTTTTAAAGAAGCTTCGAAGCAATTTTTGGTTAGGCTATTTATGAAGCAATTTATTGGTTAGGCTATGCAGCAATTGGAGAATAGAAGCAAGTGATCTTTGGTTTGCTTGCCTTAAAACTGAGGAACAAACCCTATCCTTAATCTATAAAAAGTAGGGATTACAAGATGGTAAAATTCTAGTTTAGCTATTGTTTGTTGTCTTGGGAAGGGGTTAGGTTAAGAAAATGAAACTTTCAGGGATAGGTCACCTACCTCCACTCTTTCTCCCTCTAGAGGGCAGTGGGTTTGGTGACCTTTAAAAATCGTTGTGTTATAAAAGCGAAACCTTGCAAAATAGATCCCCTGCTTAAATGAAGTACAAAAAAACTGTTTTTAGCTTCACAATTTTAATCAATCCCAATTTATGAGATTTCAAAGATGTGCAAACAGTGGCGGATCCAGAGAAAGGGTGCGCCCTCCCCCCCTAACGTAGTCTAAAGTAGTGTAATTTGCTTAATCAGCGCAAGTTTGCGTTAATTAAACTTGTTCCTAACATAAGTTTACTGGATCAACCTATTATGCCCCCCCCCCCCTAAAAAAAATCCTGGATCCACTCCTGTGTGCAAATACATTTCCTATAGTTAGAAAAAAAAACCCACTGATATGGCTTAAAATACATAATCTGCCATTACGTTTTGTAGAAAGCTTGATCCCTCTCCAATGAAAATTTTTTTCAAATAGACCAGGCCTGGGCAGGGGTTACTTTGGGTTAACATAAAGCTATAAAAATTTTGCAATTAAATTTTTCTTTGGTACTACACGACCAGTTAGTTGAGTTGCTTAAAACTGCTTTTTTCTCTGTGATAGTTGATGAAACCACTGATTGTACTATTGATTAGCAAGTAGCTATCATTGTAGAATTCTTTAGCAAAAAAGATCTAAAACTTCATGCCAAAGTATTGGAAATGGTTAAGTGTAGTGATGGATTGGCTGAGGGCTTGACTAACTGTATCAAACAAGTCATTGAAAAAAACTCAATTCCCTGGCAAAATATTGTTGGTTTTTTTGCAGATACTACTAACATCATATTTGGAGCCAATAGATCTAATTCAATGCTAATGAAACCCCATTTCATGGGCTTTCATTGCTTGTTCATGGCTTCCATGGGAATCATGTGAAATGCTCATTTCATCTTATTCACTTATGTCTGTCCTATGCATGCCTGTCCCTTCCCAAGACACTAGAAGACTTTATGCAAAATATCTACACCCTGTTTTCCAGAATTGCTTCCAGGTGAGATAAGTAGCCTACACCAAACTTTAGGATTTTTCTCACTGTAAAGCACATCAAAATCTTGCACCAGGACAGGCACATTGGTTGGCCTTCCAGGCCTGCACAAAACAACTTATTGAGCATTGGGTGCTCTTACTCAGTATTTCATAGAAACCATGATAAACAACCAAGCTGCATCCAATGACCTTATCTTGTTGACATTACAAAGCAAGTTGACAAAGCCATACCTTGAATTCATTGGCTACTCTCTCAGCCTCTCCAACAATTTCAACATAGTTTTTCAATCTGACCTCCCACTTCTTCATTCCCTAAAGGCAAGTGTCAGAAAACTTGTGAATGATGTTGAAAAAATCAATTCAAGGAACTGGAGTTTATTGCAGGGTTGGTTTGTTTACCAAACTGGATCTTTACCTGTCAAGTGAGTACCTGCCTTTAAACCAGACATATGCAGGAATAGCTAGAACCATCACTAAATGAGGTTTCAAGATGGCTGAGAGTGAATCAGCTAAAGGTGAACCCCTCTAAGAGTGATTTTCTTATATTTTCGAGGACATCGAATTACTATCCATGGATACAGCATATAGCATACGAAGATGGTATGATTGCTCGTCAAAAGGCAGTAAAGTATCTTGGCATTATTATAGATGAGACTCTCAGTTTCCGATCCCATATTGAAACTTTATCCCAGATTCTATTGCGTAATTTGGGGATGATTCATAAACTTGAATATATGTTTCCAACTAGTATACTTAGGCTTCTCTATTTTTCGTTAGTCCATCCCTATATTTTGTATTGTTCTTCTGTATACATGGGTACATTTTCTTCAATGGTTAATCCTGTGCAAATTATCCAAAACATGTCTATTAGAGTATTATCAGGAAAATCAGAAAGAGAATTAGTTCAAGAAGTCTATAGGGATTTTAGGATATTGCCAGCAGTGGGTCTTCATCATTTTTATATATTAGTGTTTATGTATAGATACAATATGAAGCAGCTGCTGGAGTGTTTTAACAGTTGGTTTTACAGCCGATGGAATATACATAACCAAAATACTAGGGGTAAAAATTATTATTATACTCCACCTATAGTGTCTGCCAGGTCCACGTTTTCTTTTGTTATAAAGGGTATAAATTTATGGAATAATTTGGATAATGATATGATGAAACTAGATAATTTTAGTGCCTTTAAAGCAAAATTGAAAGAAAAATTATTAAGTAAGTATGAATTCTAGTTTTGTTTGTTTTGGAGGTGACTTGATTTGATTTAATTTAAATTAAGTTGTAATTGCTTGTTGGTTTGTGAGTGCGACCCCACAACATGAATATGGTATGTAGTTGCTGTCCCTGTACTATTATTATTATTCTTTATTTATTTATTTTTCTTTCTTTTCTTTTCTCTCTTTTTATCTTTCTTTCTTATTATAGTGAATTTGAATGATGTTACATGTATGTATTTTTTTTTACCTGTTTTGCCCCACATCAACCATTTGGTTTTGGGTGAATCATATTGATTTTTGTATTTAAACTTTTTGTTAAAGTTAATTAAATAAATATATCACTATCACTATCATGCAAGAACTAGAAGATGCTCAAGAGCCACATGATAGCATTGATCTTCTTTTCTAGTTTTGTCAAAAATACAATATAATCCTAATCAAGCAGACCTACAACCATTTCAAGTTTGAAAAGGAAATTTATGATATTTTAGCTTTGGTTGAACCAAGGAATACAGTAAATTTGAAGCTAAAATCCCCAAGGCCATTACTTGCAAGATTTCCTGTTCTAACAGAAAAGTGCTGCCTCCAGAATATGGATATAGAATGGAGGTCACAAGCAATGACTGACAAAACTGAGCTTCATTTTGGAGATGCCCAAGTTCAAGACCTATCAGTTGAGCAGTACTGGATGAAGATGCTTGGCCTGAAGACTTGCGATGGAAAAATAAAGTACCCAGAATTGCATATTGCTGATTCAATATAGTCTTGAGAATTTCACCCTTGAGTCTTACTTATTCAATTCAGCTACTGGTTGAAAAACCAAGATAAAACTTGATCAACTGGCAGCATACCCAAACTGTGGCTGGCTTCAAGACAAAGGCAAACACTATGTGCAATCAAGTGCTGGAGATGACACTTAATTGAACTGTTTTATGTTAATTGTTATCTGAAGTAAAAAAAACAACAATTTGACAATAAGCAGAAAATAACAATTTGAACCTGATGACAAGGAATTTTAGGGAAAATTGATTTGAAAACTGGGAAAATTGAAATCAAAAAGGGGAAACACTGGTCAATTGGCCAGTTTGAAAAGAAACGCAAAGTAGAATTTTGTGCATAGTTAGATTTTTTCTGAGTAATGTACTTGCAGTTTTGTAAAATTAGCTTGGATGGTAGTTGTTCCGACATTTGCTTTGAAAAATCAAATGCCAACAAGAACTGTAATGTTTCTGTGACCAGACCCAACAATATAACCATCAAATGCTGTGAATATGATGTTAAAATAAATAAAGACTATTTTAAAGGTCATGTTTAATGTATTCACAACAATCTTGAAGAAGCACCAAAATATATGTTTTTGCTGTTGTATATAGACTTGTTTATGGCATCAAAGAAGCAAAAGTGACATGACAATATTATGGTCACTTTGATACAATTATTATGGTAATTTTGATACAATTATAAGAAACATCTTCTTTCTACTAGTACAAACAAATAATATTTAGGAGGATTCTCTCTTTTTTATGTAGTGCACAGTGCCTTTTTTCAGTTTTTTTTTTCTCTTTCAAAGTTTAACATTTTTTTGTTTTGTCAAAAATCAGTGATAATATTTATATGAATATTCGAGCTCTCCAGGGGCTACATTTAGGCCCTAGTGATCATTGATCAGTCCCTGGAGTTGTGTTTTATTTGTGTGTTTAGATTCAATAAAGTCAAAGTTCAAAGTAAAGTATATTTAAAGGCCAATATTCTTTTTTTTACTTTGGTGAAAATCAGGCAGTGATTTGGTAAAATCTACAAAGTTTGCCCCCCCCGCCCCAATGAAAAGAGGCATGGGACATCCCTGGTTAAAGCTTATATTGTAAGTTGTCTAAAGGTCAAATACTATAGCCTCTGGATTCAACTAAGTCCCACGGGGTTTATTTTTATGAATTTTCCCCATGCTTTGAGCAGCTCTATAACAAAACCAAGATGATATCTTCTATCCACCAAACTGCATCATGTCTAATCCAGTTTTTGCTGAATTGTTATTTTTGTTGTTGCTCTAATGACTGAGTTCTGTTGATTGTTAATAATTCTGTTTCTCTGATATGGGTCTCCTAACTGAGCCAACTCCCTGGTAAAGCAAAGGGAGATATTTAGACCTCCATTTCTATTTCTTTTTTTTTTTTTTTTTTAATACATGGTCTTTTAGATAGTAATAAAGTATTAGACCAAACTGAAATGTCATCATCCCAATTCAGTTTCTAGTACTTCAAATGTGTAAGATGACCAACTGTTTTACCAGTGTAAACTTACTCTTAACAGTGTCAAAACAAGGAAATATCCTAAATGCACTAAATCTTGTAAGTTAAGCATTTTTAATCTCAGCTACTGTGGCAACTGCAATTTCTTTATCTAGCATAAAAAAATTGGGAAAATCCATGGTAAATTTGCAGTGGGCTATATAATTTAACTAGGATAACAGTGAAAACATCATTTGATGCTTTTTTTATGCTCTTTCATAATTCATATAAAATACCTTTGGGGCCCCTTTAAGGGCTCAAGATGCATTTTGCAATAGAAGCAATTATTGTATTATGAAAGAGCATAAGAAAGGGCATCAAATGATGTTTTACTTTCATCCTAGCTAAATTATAGTGCCACCTAGAAATTTATCTGAAATTTTGACAAAACAACATTTTATCAGTTATCAGTTTCTTTTTCTCTGGCTTTAGTTCTGAAAATGCAGTTCTAGTTATTTGAATAGAATTCTAGGGATAATAATTTTTTTCAAAATTTAGGAACAGTAGGTTATTTGCATATCTTTAAAACCCTATAAATTGGGATTTGTGAAGCTAAAAACAACTTTGTTGTACTTCATTTAAGCAGAAGATCTATTTGCAAGGTTTCAATTTTATAGCACACATATTTTTAAAGGTCATCAAAGGTAAGCACTATCTAGAGGGAGAAGGAGTGGTGGTAGGTACTTCAAAATATCTTCCCAGGACATATTTCAGTAAATTTTTACCAAATCATATTATTGACTTATAAATAAAGTAAACATACCACTCGATGCCTTTTTTTATGCTCTTTCCAAATATAATAATGATTTTTGTCAGAAATGAATTTTATCCCCACCCCTATTTATACCAATTCAGGGTATATATTTGTGCATTAGGCAGTAGGGGTAAATTTTATTTCTGATGTAAATGAGAGGTAAGATTCAACTTTCCCCCACCCCCCTAATGTGCAAATATATACCCTGAGTTGGTATATATGGGGGTGGAGGCTAAAATTCATTTCCAACAAAAATGATTATTATATTTGTAAAGAGCATAAAAAAAGGCATTGAGTGGTATATTCACTTTATTTGTAAGTCAATCAAGGAGGCACACTTGTGCCTCTTTAATGAGGCAACCCACCACAATGTTAAGTGATTTCTGGTTCTATTGGTTGCAGAGAGATGGCAGTGATTGCATTTTGTAGCCTAAGCTCAAACTAAGAAACATGCAAAATTTCACCCTCTCCAACTTTATCTTCATGGGGGAAAGTGGAATGGAAGTTTCAACCCTCACACCACAGCCCCCCTTTAACATTGTTTGATTGAGCTGAAATTAGAGGATAAGCTTTCCTAGAGCCTGGGAGCTTATCCTCAAAATTTCAGCTCAATCCAATCACTCCTTCCCTGTTTTCCAAAAACCAAATATAGCCACTTAATGTTCATCAAGTTAATTTTTTTTTTTAATCTGACATGCCTACAAGTTACAGTTGGCAACAGATCCAGGTGAATGAGGACTCACTTGAAGCCGAATTCGACCTGTTAGGGCCTTTTGATATTTTCAGACCAAAAAAATTATCCCCCAAATTTACATTTACAAAAAACCTTGTTTTCCTATGAGAGCCCATGTTAATTTTTGAAATTCCTAAAAGCATAGTATTTCATTATTAAATTAGATCAAAATAGTCCTCTTAATCTGACAAGACCAACTGCAAGCTTCCAAAAATTCCAGCTCTTTCCCAGAAGTTTTTTTTTGTCAAAAAACAAAAATCTTAGTTTGTATTTGCTTGCATTGAAAATAGATTGCAGAGACTAAAAATAATTTAACAAGAGTCTCTGATGGTACAGTGGTCACTATTCCTGTCTGTCATGCAGAAGACCTGGGTTTGATTCCCTGTCAGAGTAAATTTTTTATATATTGAATTTAAAGTAGTATCTCTTAAATTTAAAGCTTAAAAAAAACTCAGTTTCTTTTTTAAATCCAATCTATTAAATTCTTCAACTCAACAGGCGTCTCCAGAAGAATATCATAGTCAGCCTTCAGCTTACAGGTAAGTCTCCACTGCTTTGATAACATGCCATATACCCGCAAGCTCAAAGAAAAGTTGAAAAAAAAATCTTACTGTGCATTTGATCTGAGTATTCAGGAATTAAAAGCCTTAAGGCAGCCCCCCAACTTTAACTCCTGACACAATCAGCTAACAGTTAGTCAAGCAATAATAAGTAATAAACTGTACAAAAACATGCAGAAATTATTTGAAAAAAACTATGTTTTCTAAAGAATTAAAGAGGCTGAGTCACAATTTTGAACCTTAAAACATACAGGGATTAGGAGGTACAGTTGGGGGGCTACCGCCCCCAAAACCCTGCTTTTGCAGCCTCTTTTGTTAAGATTTTATTTTGGGGGTCTACCGCCCCCCCTCAACCCCAGCTTCTTCCCTTGCAAAGAAATGCTTTGCAACACAAACAAAGTCTGCTTGAATTTTTTACTGTAAGAACGTCCTATTGCATCTCTTTGATTAGAAACAGTACTGAGCGTGTTTGCTGGATTTTTTACAGGAAATTTTTCCCTAACCAATAACAAGCTATAATGTGATGAACTTAACAATTTTGAACAGAAAAAAACAGGGAACAGAAGAAGGGCTCAGCATAAACAAGCAGTATATGTTCTGGTAGGTTCAGGTTTGTCTATTCTTCTATCTTTAACATAGTCCAATTGGGCTGAAATTTGCAAGTGCAGAGTTAAAGTTTTCTAAAGTGCAGAGTTTTCTAAAGAGTTAAAGAGGCTGACTCACAAGTTTGAACCTTAAAACATACAGGGATTAGGATGTACAGTTGGGGGGCTGCCACCCCCAACCCCCCCCCCCCCACTCTTTTGCAGCCACTTTTGTTAAGATTTTTTAAGTCCTGTAGCCTGCAATCAGTTGGTCGTACCAACACAAATGAAACTGTTTCAATGGCATTTTTTTTAAATCTTCAGAGAATTTGGCAATGACAGCTCAGTCTGTTACAGTTATAACTACAAACTTGGCTCTGTGCCAGGTATAGTTATATATTCAGTGTGATTATGTATGATGTAAAAATAGATGAACCTGAACCTAAACTGCTTGTTTTTGCTGAGCCCTTCTTCTGTTCCCTGTTTTCTCTGTTCAAAATTGTTAAGTTCATCACATTATAGCTTGTTATTGGTTAGGAAAAAATCTCCCGTAAAAAATCCAGCAAATGGCTCAGTACTGTTTCTAATCAAAGAGATGCAATAGGATGTTCTTCCAGTAAAAAATTCAAGCAGACTTTGTTTGTGTTGCAAAGCATTTCTTTGCAAGGGAAAAAGCACGGGTTGAGGGTGGTAGGAGACCCCCAAAATAAAAATCTTAACAAAAGAGGCTGCAAAAGTGGGGGGTTTGGGGGTGGCTGCCCCCCAACTGTACCTCCTAATCCCTGTACATTTTAAGGTTTAAACTTGTGACTCAGCCACTTTAACTCTTTAGAAAACATAGTTTTTTTCAAATAATAGCCTAATATGATTTGGTAAAAATTTACCCATATTTCAACCTGTAGACCCATCCCTGAAAGTTTGATTTTCCTAAACTACACTCTTTCCAAGATAGCCAAAAGTAGCTAAAGTATGATTTTACCACTTAGTTAACTGATTTTTCTTTCTATAGTAGTAACAGATCAGCACATTAGCCCCCATCCCTGAGTTTCCCTTTCTTAACCTAACCCCTTTCCAGGATAGCAAAAAGTAGGCTAGCTATACTAAAATTTTGGTGAAGTTCTATGAAATCATATTATTGAGTTAGGACTAAAGTGAATAGCCTACACCATTTGATGCCTTTTTTTTATGCTGATTACAAATATAATAAGCATTTCTATCAGAAATGAATTTAGGCCCCCCCCCGCTATATATGCCAATTCAGGGTTAGGTTAGGTATAGCCTATAGAGGGGGGGGGGCTGAAATTCATTTCTGGTAGAAATGCTTATTATATTCGTAATCAGCATAAAAAATGCATCAAATGGTGTATTCACTTTAGTCCTAACTCAATAATATGATTTCGTAGAACTTTACCAAGATAATTAGGCTAGAAGCCCTTCAACTAGCCTAGAAGGCTAATTTACCCTTTCAACAAACAAATTTATCCAACTCCCAACAAATTCACCCTAGCAATTGGGCATTTTATTTCATAATAATAAATACAGTTTGTTGCTAATGATCGTATATTTGTATTATTGATTCGCCATAGGTTTTAACATCATACAAAGCCATCCATTCAGTTTTATTTTTGTTTTCTTCTGCTCTTTTTGCCTACTACTTACAGTATTGTCAGTTTATTGGCATCAGAAAGCGGTACCAGCTGAGAGATAAAACGATGTTTTTACGGTATCCCTCCTACCGAAATAAAATATGTTTTCACAGAAAATTCATTTTTTTTAGAATCATTTAATATCTCGACACTTTTTCTTATAAATTTTTTGTAGCAAAAGTCTGATTTTATTCAAGTGGTTGGTTCTATCCTGAAACTTACACACGAAGGTGGAAAAGTTCCATGGAAAGCAACGCTAGGCCTCCCACCTTCCAAATTAAAGGGAAAAATACAGTCTTAAATTTTTAAAATTTACTGGTATTCTCATAATTTGGCAATCAAGAATAGCTCGTCCAGACCATTCGTTCTCTAGAAAACTGGGACATTCTTCTTCTGGGACAGAAAACTGGAAAAAGGAATATCTTCTTTTTCTTCTATTTCAAAGTAGGCGGGCTTTTCAGTTGATACTATTTAGCCCTTTCCTTTTGCTTCACTCCGTGGGCTACAGAGCTACTGGCTTGGTTGTCTCTTAATTATTAGATATTCTCAGATATCTTTCAGTAGATCTTTCGACTCAAAGAGTTCAAATATAAGATGATAGATACCGATTTCTGTGCTCTGTGTGCAGGTAAAGTCGGCTAGGCTCTTGGCTGATAGTGAGATTTTGTGGTGTTTGAAGCACTATAACAGTTTACAATGCAAATTATGCTGTGCAGACGTCAGCATATTACATTCAAATAGGCAGTGGTCAATTGTTTCATTATTCATAATACTAGACCCCGAAGCCGCGCCGAAAATCGGCGGCGCGCCGCCGAGCTTGCAGCAGCGCGCTGACACCGCCGCTGATTCTATCGGTGGTGGTGTGCCTAATACGCCGCCGTTCTTTTTTGGATATCGACATCGACCTCCGGGCTTCAACCGTCATCCCGGCTAATCTGTTTCTTAAAAGTAAATACTGTCATCTTGGGCTCGCCATGTATATCGGTTCATAGGAAGGAGAAGAAGAAATTTTTCTTGAAACAAAGATTCTACCTTCCACTTTAAAATTCTGTTCATTTTTCTTTCTGATTTTTCGGATGAAAAGAGGTAGGTAAAAGAGCATTAGGCAATTCAGGATGTTGTCATAGGCAGCGCAATCGAGATGTATAAGTAAAGAACAATGTTGGTACAATGTATTATTTTTTTTTTCCATACCAGGGCAATTCGTATCGAAGGAGTTGTCGTAAACTCTTCAAAAAGGGCTCATTCGATTGGAAATTGGAATAACTAGTGCCCTTTTTAATAGTCAAAAGTGATTGGAAGGCAGCTAACACCCCTTCCACGCCCACCCTTTCCCCAAACACATCCAATCAAAATTTTAAGATAGCCATTTTGTTCAGAGTAACTGATTTCCAGAGAGAAAATATGTTTTTTGAGGAGGTTGCTCCCCCACAACCTTTAGGGAAAGGGTTTTGTAGTTATGCCCTGGAGGTATATAAGAACGTTGTTGGCACAATGTATTATTTATTATTTTTTCCTTTAGACCAGGGCACTTCATATCGAAGAAGTTGTCGTAGAAACTTCGAAAAGGGCTCA
The DNA here is from genome assembly GCA_029168905.1 of Artemia sp. Kazakhstan ARC1039. NCBI lineage: Eukaryota > Metazoa > Arthropoda > Branchiopoda > Anostraca > Artemiidae > Artemia > Artemia sp. Kazakhstan ARC1039. Next base: position 39,193 of record JAQQPU010000149.1, on the reverse strand, counting down.
TTCAATTAGAGATTGGAGTGGCTTGTGCCCTTTTTAATAGTCGAAAATGATTGGAAGGCAACTAACGCCCACCATCCACGCCCACCATTTCCCAAAACACATACAATCGAAATTTTGAGATAGCAATTTTGTTTAACGTAGTTGAAAGTTCTGGAAATTAGGTCTTGGAGGATGACAACCACCCTCACAGCAATTAGGGTAAGGGTTGTAATTTATGCCCTGGGGGCATATACGGTGTTTATAGAAAGCGTTGTCGTAGAAACTCAAAAAGGGATCATTAGTTTGGAAATCGAAAAGCCTAGTGCCATTTTTAATAATCGAAAGTGATTGGAAGGCTTGACATTTTTATAGTAGAGATCGATGTGGGTATAATGTATCTTTTTTTTGTTGTTGTTGTTGTTTAGACCAGGGCACTTCGTATCGAAGGAGTTGTCGTAGGAACTTCAAAAAGGGCTCATTCGATTGAAAATAGAAAGGGCTGATGTCCTTTTTAATACTCGAAAGTGATTGGAGGGAAACTAATCCCCCTCCCACGCGCACCCTCCCATTTGCCTTTATGTTTAAAAAGTAAATGTTGCCTAAGATTAAATCAAAATGGACTGTGTTTATGCTAATTCCCAATAAGGCATCTCAGCAGTATCCCAAAAACGAATGAGGGTATTATGTTCAAACTTTCCGGGCTTCTTCTGCTCTTAAAATTTGACCAAAGCAAAATAGCGTTAGTGTATTCAAGCTATCAAAGAAAGTAAACAAATTTTTTTGCGAATGTTATCAAGTTTTCCATTTCAGGTCAACTAGAGGAGGTATGAAACTAAATTAAACACTATTATTTGTGTCCAGATTTTTATAAGTGTCTATGTTGTTAAATTTTGCTGAAAATTGTTTTCCAGCATACAAATAGCAGGCCAAACTATAAATTCTTAAAAAAACGAAAAGATTTAAAGTATGATTTTCTTTTTCCCTGAAAAGACTATGTCAATATAAAACGAACAAAAATTAATTAAAAAAACTGTTTCCAAAAAATAAGTTTTTTCAAAGAAAAGTAAAGAACTCCATTAAACCAAAAATGAGCAAAATTAAAGTCAAATAATCTACCAAGCGTGAAACTACCACAAATCAGCATCGATAAATAAATGAAACCCAAAACGAACAGAAATTACAATAAACAACCGAGTCAAACTCAAAACGAGCAGAAATTAACATAAGTTGGGCTCAAAACCCCTATGCCTTCCCAAGGCCAGAACATAATTTGTACTTTACTGACAAAAATACAAATGAATATGCATTGTCAGTTTGATATACATATACTGATATTTAGTAATCAAAATGTTAATATAATTTGATTTATTAAAGTTATAAAAGTAAAAACATTTATATTTTTTCAGTAAAGGGAAAATTACGTTCTGGCCTTGGGAAGGCATAGGGGTTTTGAGCCCAGCTTATGTTAATTTCTGCTCGTTTTGAGTTTGACTCATTTATTTATTGTTATTTTTTTTGTTTTGGGTTTCATTTATTTATCGATGCTGATTTGCAGTAGTTTCCCGCTTGGTAGATTATCTAGAGCTAGTATAGAAATATATCTATAGAAATGAATTACATTTTTTTGCACAGTTAGCAGAGCACACTGAAGTAGAAGCAGCCTTAAACTTTGACTTGAAACGTTATATATTGACTACTTCTTTCAGAAAAGAATTTCGGAGGGTTATTCCGTGTTGATAAGAAAAGAGGGTAAAGGTGCAGTTTAGTTCCTCCTGTAGTGTAGTGCGCAGGAGCCCTATGGTGAAGGTGCAGGTTTGTTCTCCCTTATAAAACAACTTATTTCAGCAGATACAAAGAAAAAGCCCATTTGCGGCATTCTGTGGGACCCCAAGGTCCAGTACTAGTATCAGATCCCGCGAGTGGCAGTTCATACTCGTCAAGTTCTGGCTGTACCGGCCACATGTGCCCCAGCTTAACGGCTTTTTAGCACGACAGGACTGATACTTACTGCAAAAAGATCAATGGCTCCAGGCAGAGTGAACAAACTGACTTTTGTTACATCAATTGTAGCTGAAGTGATGTAACCGCTGATTTAAAATTGTTGGTGTTGTTAAGCCATGGTATCTGATTTGTATACAGTGTTTTTTCGATGTTGTTATTTGTATTTTTTTTTTCACTTCCTTTCCGTATGTATTTGATGAACAGGAGTGGTTTGAACTTCAAACTTTGAAAGTTTTACACACATTAGCCCAAATCATTAACAAGAAGGAAATGACTAAACACGGGATTTTATAGGAACAATGCGATGTTAAACATAAATACAACATAGGTTTCCCTGGGTCTAGTGGCTAAAAATGAGAATTCTACTTGGTCTGATGGACGGTGAACATAAACACTTTCCGCACGTCCCAAAAAATTCCTGTTTTGTCATATTGTTCTTGTATGTTTTTAGCCAACCATTTAAAAATCCTTACTAAAATCGAGGTTGAACGTGCTTGGTGAAGTGGATTTTTAATCATTATTTTTAATTAGAAAAATCGGCGCGCCGTGGCGCGCCACCGGTCTAAAATCGGCGGCACGCCGCCAAAAAAATTTCGGCGCGCCTGGCGTCGTGCCGCCGCCGATACTGAATCACACATTCGCCGCCGTCATTTCGGCGTGGCGTGGCTTCGGGGATGACATAATACAATACCTGCAAAGAGGGGATCGGGGAACTGACTGAACCACTTGAATTAGGAAACTGATACGAAAACACAAGAAAGTTTAGTCCATTTGTTCCAGAACGAATTCTATGATAAATTTTAGAAAAATACTTATTGGGAAAGGGGGAAAGAGTAAGATTTTTCTTATTAAACATAATATCTGATAGTCTCCATCAGTAAATATCTCTAATTGGGATTGGTCTCCCACTTGGCTGGTCAATATTTAGAGCATTTTTTGCTATTTCATCAACCTCATGATTACCACCTATACCAGAGTGGCTATGAATATACTGAAGATAAGTTCTTATGCCACTTGAAGCCATTTTCAATTTTCAGGAATATAATCCAGCAATGATTTGCTAGTATATAGAAATATAATCTCTCGCCCATTGCAATTTTCAGGTGAGGAAGGAAGGCACCACTTTCTACCTTCTCAATCATTTTGGACCCATCAGCAAAGATTTGGAAATGGTTTTTATAAGTAATTGTATTAAGTTCAGCAAATTTTTTCTGGACAAAAGTAATGGGGGTTAAATATTTAGTCCACTTTGATAAATCAGTATTCATTATGGGGATTGACCAATTCCATGGAGGGGATTGGGGGAAAGTAGGTGCAATAGACTTTGCGGGTACAGGGAACTTCTTCAGAATATTGGCATACTCATCTGCAATGCCTCTATACATGACTGGATTTCTTAACCAATTATGTAGGGTGTGTGAGCTGTTTGATTCAATTTTTGTAAGATGTTTTATCAAGAGAAAGCTACGTCTCTCCCTTATTATTGTTAATCCACTCTCCATAAGCAGAAACTTGGTGCTTGTGGGTTTCCTAAGACCAAATATGAGACGTATTATATCGTTTTGTATTGTTTCAATTTTTTGTATCTGGGTCTTTGCACATGCACCATAGACGATGAGCCCATAGTCAATATGGGATCTTATATGTGATTTATAGAACTGGAGTAAGGTTTTCTCCTTACAGCCCCAGGGTGTGGAAAGAAGTCTTTTCAGTATAATTGTTTTTCTATAGCATTTTGTTATTGTGTTTGAAATGTGGAGGTGCAAATTAAGTTTTTGGTCAAGCATGAGACCAAGGTAATTAATATGATTATTTTCTGGAATAGTTGTTCCATTTAGAGTTAGTCTTGCATTAACATGATTTCACTTTTGGTGAAATTGGATTATTTTTGACTTGGTAGGCGCAATGGGTAAATCTGAATGTTGAGAGAATTTTTCAAATTGGAAAAGTGACTTTTGCAGCTTTGACTGTGCAATCTCAAAAGTGTTGCCAGATGACCATAGTACCAGATCATCAGCGTATTGTAGATTCATGTGGGGGAGGTTCATGTCCCAGAGATATAGGGCAAAGAGGAGGCAGCTGAGGACTGTTCCCTGAGAAAGGCCTTTGGTTATTGTCTTTTGGGGTGAAGAGGCTGAACCTACACAAACAATGAAACTTCGCAATTCTATGAAAGATTTTATAAAAGATACTAGCTTGGGGGGTAGTCCAAGGTTTGCAAGTTTAATTAAAAGGATTTGGTGGTTCACATTGTCATATGCCTCTTCAAAGTCTAGGAAAGCTGCAACTAGGACATTATTTTTTGAGAATGATTCATTTATTGCATTTGTTAACAATATGAAAGCATCTGTTGAGGAATGGTGTTTCCTGAAGCCAGTTTGAGTGTGAGGGATCATATTATTTTTTTTCAACAAACTAGAGGAGTCGGTAATAGATTATTTTCTTTATTATTTTCCCCATCACAGGAGTAATAATTATGGGCCTATAAGACTCAGGGTTATTTTTGGGTTTATTTTTTTTCGGATTGGTAGGAGGGACGAACATTTCCAGATATTGGGGAACATAGATGAAGCCCAAGCATGATTATAACAATTTAGAAGCTCCTGTTTGTATGAAGGGGTGAGATTCTTTATCCATGTAGGGTGTATATTGTCATAGCTGCCGCTAGTCTTGGTCCTAATATGATGTATTGCATTATTCATTTCCTGGATTGAAAATGGGCTGGTTATATACTCGGATCCTGGGAGAGGTTGGTAACTTGGGTTCATAGGAATTGGGGGCATTTTGCTACAATTATTTGATGTTAGCTTATTAACAAAAAGAGTGGCAAATAGCTTGGCTTTTTCATTATCATTGTCATAATGGGTATTATTATGTATAAGCTCATACAGGAGTGGATTGGGGGAAGTCTTTTTCCCACAGATGTGGCTTATGACTTTATGTATAATTGGCTCATGTGTGTCTCTGGAGAGATTATTTGCAAAATTATTCCAGTAGTTATACTTAGCATTTATTATAGTCCTTTTTAGATTAGATACTGCTTGAAATTTTTTTAAATATATAGTAGGTGATGTTTTTTTAAGAATGTTCTCCTAGCTGCCTTTTTTGTTCTCCATTTGTTTTGGCACTCATTTGTCCACCATGCTTTGGGAATATGTTTAGGGAAGGTTTTCCTGGGTGTTGTCCTGGGGATAGCATGATTAGCTGTATTTATTAGTAATGATGCCAAAACTTCAGCATGTGTGTTAACTGTTGCGTTTGAAATGCATGAATTTTGGGTGAAACTTGTAATTGTATCATTTAGCTTATTTTGGAACGTAGGCCAATTTGCTTTAGTGTTGATATATTTGGAGGTATGTGATAGGGTTCCAGCAGGTTTGTTTAGGGAGCAAACTATGGCAAAGTGGTCAGTACATAGACTATCAATTTTATTTATATAAATTTTATTCAAAATACTTAAAGACACAATTTTTAGGTCAATTGTAGAGAAACTGCCACTTTTGGGGTTGAAATATGTATTCAGGTTTGGAGGGGTAGCAACAGCTAATTCATTATTGTTTGAAGTCATACGCTCAATGAACTTTCCAGCTTTATTTGCTGGTTTATTCCCCCACAAAAGGCTGCGGGCATTAAAGTCTTCACAAATAATGATATTTTTCAACATATTAGAACTATTTATATAGCTGAAGAAATCCATGGCATCTGTAGTTTGGCCATTAGGGTTATAAAAGCTTAATATGTAAGTTTTTGTATTATTCAGCTAAACACTGATACCAATTGCATCAACATCATTTACAAAATCTGGAAAGTTGATGCCACAGAATTATATTATTTTTAACTATTAAAGCTACTCCACCTCCTTTTCTCTCTGATGATCTATCCTTTGTCAGGATAGTGTATCCCAGAGACTTAATTTGTTGATTTTGGGTTAAATGAGTTTCCTGGAGGCAAGCAATATTGATGGAATTATTATTCATAAAAGATATTAGTTCATTTAACTTATTTTCTGTAAGTGATCTTACATTCCACTGGAGCATTGATATGTGTTGTGTTGTTGATTTATTTTTCATATGACTGTGTATCAATGTTCAGCTTTGTTAATAGTAAAGCAATATCTTTTTTGTATATGATTAGGGATGTAGATTTTTGGCAATTCAGCAATGATTTTTGTTTTCTGTTGTTGTTGTATATTCATGGCCTGTACTGCATTGCAGTTTAGAATAAATGAGCATATATTTGGGGTTAGCATGTTTTGTTGTGCATCCAGTTTGTCAGTTAAGGGATTAAGTTTTGGTAGTGTTTCTGGTTTGTTTCTTGTTGGGAGGGGGGGCCAGGCCAACCTCATCTCACTAGGCAAGGAGGCTTGTTGGCTTGGTGATTCTTTCTGATAGATGTGTGAGCTAGGGGGCTTAAAGGATGGTGTTTTGTAAGGAGTGCTTGATGCATTGGGAGTGTTTGACTTGGGAGTTTTATTTGATTTCAATATAGGTTTTATTTGGTGTGATTGGGTAGCATTTGCTTCCATAGCTGCAAAAGGGTATGGAATGGCCTTCTCAGTCACTATCTGGAGTGTTAGTGCTCTTTTCTTATATGCAGGGCATTGTGATTTATTGGTGGATTCATGTGGGCCTTTACAATTGATGCATGTAGGCTGAGTGTTGTTGCAAGTTGTCCACTCTTTAGGATGGGAGCCTTTACAATTATTACAGGCTATGAGAATTTCATTGCATTTATTTGTTGTGCGTCCCAGTTTCAGACACTTCTGACAATGGATAGGCTTTGGCTTGTATTCCTTAGGCGGTTTGATTTGCCCAAATAGGAATAACTTTTCTGGGATATTAATTTTTCCTTCAGTGTAAATAAGAAATATCTACTTTAATCCATTCTTTTTAATCCATTAGAGTTGGGTTTACCCAGTTGAGTGACATCTTCTATAGGGATTGTGTTACCAGCCCTATCTGAGAGCCCTTCTTTTAACTCCTGAATTGGTATTTCTAGGGGAACATTATATACTACTATTTTTGTTGGGGATCGTCTTGGGTTCCATTTAGATGAATTAATTGGGGGATTCAGAGGAGATTTTAGATTAAGTATTATATCTGCTGATTTCTGATCTTGAACAGCTATTAGCAAAGATCCACCACGGTGAATGTTAAGAGAAAAAATTAATTTAAACATTTTGAAAATTGCAGCCCATATTGTAGTAATCTTTGTTATTTCAAAGGGGGTATTAGGAGTAAATTTGAGGTAAATGCCTAAGTTTTGGGAAGGAGAAATTTGGACAGGGGGAGGGGAAATACTTTTGATTGGGGATGTTTTTTCCTTTTTTTGGAGCTCCTAGAAAGCACCTCTTGAAATTCATTATCATCTATGGTGACATTAGCTCCAACACTGATCATTGTCCTATTCTCAAAATTTGAGCTTTCATGTGAGCTTTGTGATAGAGAGCTTGACCAGCCAAGATGGGGCAAAAATGGATCAATTTCATTAGTATTTAGGGTGGGATCCGGAGTGATTTTTTTTTAGGGGGAGTTCTTTGCATTGCCTATTGGAATAAGCTTTAAGCTGAACAGGAAAAGATAGTAATATGATACAAGACCGTCTGCACTCTACTGTGGGGAATACTTCACCATCCGCAAAAGAAAACACCACAGTTTGGCCCTGAGGAGGATTTTGAGCACGATTGGTTCGGTACAACTACTGATAAATCGAGACAATAATTCACAAGAAACTTGTTTTTAAATTTCTTAACATGTTGCTGTTGTGTGCACATTAAAATATATTGATCATATTTCGTCTCCCTTTTGGGTACTTTTTCTAAAAAATTAATTTAAACTATTATTTTTATTCTTTGTTTTGATCTTCTAATTTACCAGTATTAAAAACAAAAAAGAGCGAGGAAAATATTTACTTACACTCCATGTTTATAGTTCCATTATTTAAGAAAGTAGATAGTCTTGACGGTTCCCCTCGGAAAAACAAACAGGAAAATACTCACCACGGAAAATACCTCCCCACGATAAACACCCCGCCCGTAGAAAATACCCACCCCCGTAGAAAATAGGGCTTTCCAAACTTGAAAATTTTATTCGAGTTGTGTTTTAATTAAATAAAACAAAACAAGTTTTTTTTAACTGAATGTAAAGAGCGACACAAAAACTTAAAACGAGCAGAAATTATTCCGTATATGAAAGGGGCTGTCCCCTCCTCAGCGCCTCGCTCTTTACGCTAGAGTTTTTTATTGTTTTAAAAAATAAAGTTGTGAGAAAGAGTCAAACTTTAGCGTAAAAAGCGAGGCGTTGAAAAGGGGACAACCTCTTTCATATACGAAATAATTTCTGTTCGTTTTAAGTTTTAATGTCGCTCCTTACTTTTTGTTAAAAAAAACTTATTTTTATTTAATTTATGAACGTTTTTGAATTAATCCAGGTTTTGATTTTGGCTCACTGTAAATGAATAATTAAAACAAAATTTGTATGTTAATTTGACTTTTTTGGTTAGGTCACTTATTGGAAATTATACATTACTGTACACAGTTTCATCAAGCATAACCTGCATCAACTTGGTCACTACTATGACACTACTACCCCTCCTTCTTCCCCGCTTCAGCACCAATAATAAAGGTGTAGTCTAAAAACATCCGTGGAAACTAAGAACAATTAGAAAACAGCTCCCAAACAATCACTTATTTTGCATCTAAAGGCTCAATGAAGCTTAGAACATTAGCCCATTGAAGCACACTCCTTCGGGTATCTTAGACAGGGGCATCCTGAGGGGGGGGCAAAGAGGGGAATTGCTTCCCCTCTCCCAAATTCTTTGGCAATCGATAAAAATTTTCGCCGAAGGCGAAAACTTCAGCAGAAATTTTGAAAAATCGGCTCAAATTTAGCAAAATTCTTGATTTATGCAAAAAATTTGGCATAAATCAGGTAACAATTCGGTAAAATTTACAAAGACCCCCCCCCTCCCAAAAAAAAGGAGCTTCGGGATGCCCCTGATCTTAGACCCCTCCCAACAAAAAGATCTACCATATCTGCTTAATAGTAGACAAATTAAAAGAAACCTTATGATTCTTACTAAACCACCATTGTGTTTCAAGAGTCGTTCTTAAAAATTGTGTCAAAAAGTCATAACCTTAGCGTAAAGAGCAAAGTCTCGAGGAGGGGGCAACCTCTTTCATATATGTGTTCGTATATGTTCGTTAGTTTAAATTAATATTGAAACAAATATACTTATATAAAACAAAATAATTAACTCTAGGGTCATTCACAAAATAATGAACTTTCCCGTTTATTCGCCAGATTTTTTTTTTCGGAGAGAGATCAATGAAAAAGTTCATTCAAAGTCTTGATGTCTTAATTTGGATCTACTTTGTCATTGAGCCCCCTCGGCCAAAAAAATCACGTGATTAACTCGGAAGCTAATTATTTTGTTTTGTATAAATATGTTAGTTTCAATTTCAATACTTTAGTATTTCTACTGATAACGATCGCTGTAGATATGATTGAAATATCAAAACTTATGTACCTGTTTTCACTGTCTAAATAAATACATTTAACCCTATTTGAGCGTTTATTTGTTTATGAATTGCCTCTGGGGAATAAATTAGTAATACATCGAAGCCTTATGGCCCCTTTTCTCTAGGTAACACTACAGCGCTGCCTTTTGATAATCCTGTATATTTCAAAGAAATATCTGTACGACGTTCTTGTATTCTCCTTCGTTTTTCCGGAGATTTGTCGAATTTCGACGGTTTATCCCTGAACTTGTGACAAATTCAATGGTAGCGCAGGGAGATAATGACAATGTAATTGCAGAAGAAACAGATTTAAAACTAAAAAAAACAACAAAACTGAAAAAAAACACAGGTTAGTTTTCCTATTTTGTTCCGGGGAGGGGAATTGGGATAATTTTGAAGGCTTTAAACCTAATTAAAAAAATTGATACTTACACCACACCTTTAATATATGGGTTAGATGAAAGCTTGCAGACTAGGCCTAATACAGCCTATTCTCACCAGCATATAAAAATATGTATACAGGTAGGCCTATAGTGGAGGGTTGTCAACTTTTCGTCCATGAGTGTGTCCCTGAGCACCCCAAAATGTGTCATTCTTAGATAAAATGTGTCCATCTTAAAATCTCAAAAACTAGAGGTTATAGGCCTACCTATTTTTTAACCAGTCTTGTTTTGTCAATGTTGATTGAATTTACAGGTACATGGGTTAAGAAAAGAGAAAAAAATGGCAGAAAAAATTGGAAATGTGTAATTTCAGGTAGGCCTATAGATTTGAACATTAGGAAGGTTGAGGTAAAGTAGAGTGGGTTTGCAGGCAAAATGTGTTAGCTACAATTATTCTGCATAGTATATTTTAGAATAAAATGTTTTACTGTATAAGTTTTCAGAATAAAGTAGCCTATTGTAAATTTTTTTGGAGGGGAGGAGGGTTAGGCCTAGGCAAAGAAGGGCCAAGGGTTACCTTCCATATGTTTTGGAAAGTAATTATAATCTATGGCATGGAAGAATTCCTCTTAAGATTTTCCAAAGTACACCTCAGAGTTTTTTTGGGTAAGTTAAAGAAAGCACTTGATGCCAAAACTGCTTCCACATAGCCTACTTGTTAAAAGATATTAAAGCTCTGAATCACCTACAAAACAATTTCCTACCATTTTTAGATGAAATGTCCTTTCCGTGAAATCTACAAAGTTAAACAAATCAATTCACTAGCTGGTAGTTTCTTCTTGCATTGTTTTGTATTTTAAAATTTGGGACTCAAATATAAAACTGAAGTACTGAAGTGGAGCTCAGTTTTTTGTTCTAAGAACAATGTATTAAGAACATAGAAAGGCATTTCAAAGAACAGCTTACAGCACAAAACAAAACTGAACAGCAAAAACAAATGGCTTATTTGTAAAACCAAGGATTAGATTTTGACAGAATGATGAAAACAAATGCAGCTAATGAGAAATAAGTATAAAAGATAATAGCCAATTCACAAAATTATCAAACTTTTATGCATAGCCTAGAGCCATATCTGGTCTTAATAGGGGAACAGGAAGCAATGGTAAAAACAGCAACTATGCATACCAAGAAAAACTTTAAATTGAAAATCTAATAGTATATTTCTTTTTTTCCTGTTTGATTCCTCTCCTTGGCTAGGATTATTATACCTTTAGACATACCAAACTGTATTTTGACTTTGAATTGGGCAAAACCCCCAGTAGTAGGCCAGATGCTAATCTTGGATGACAGTTTTTATTCAAAATGTGTCTTTCCTAAACATGGACTTTTTATGAAACTAACCAAAACTAATCTTGGACATGATGTAGAGAGTTCTAGATAAGACCAGAATAGCTGGGATTAACTGACTACATTCTTGAAAGCTGACTTTACAACATTTAAGCTTAAAGAAGATTTATCCTTGTAGCCTAGCCTATTTAAACACACTTATTCCATTGCACAATACTTTTCTGTGATTGAATCTTTTCTTGATTGAGTCTGTCTGTCTCTAAGATAGTATGTGCCAAATCAAAAATCCTGTTTCCAGGATTGTGCGGTTTTTTTTTCTAAGGTTTGACTTGAGAACTTAATATGCAAGTCTGTGATTAGGCTCTACCATTAACTATCCATGCATTTGAAATAACTAGTACTGTATATGGTTAAAATATTCAAACTAACTATATACTTATTAAGACAAATTTAGATTAATCCAATGGTGAAGCAGTCTATGAATATGTCTGTGATTAGATCCTACTGTTAACTGTCAGTACATTTAACATAACTAGTATTGTATATGGTTAAGATATTCAGGCTAATTATATATTTATTAAAAAGATTTATTTTACATAAACCTTTTGGATTATTTCACAACAGTAATATAATCCAAATTCTAGGTGGTATAATAAAGATTTTATTCTGATTTAACCGTTGTAGTGGGGATTTACTGTCCAGCTACTGGGTATCTTACTCTAAAGATAGTTTAACTCAAAGTCTACTTAAAACTAAAGAATTAAATGCCATTATTGTATCTATGTAAAATAGGTTATTCATAAAAAAAACATTTTTTTCCTAAACACATGTATAATCTTTTGCTAGCAACTGTAATTTAAGAATAATTAAAATGGAATTGAAATATTGAAAAAAGTTCAAAACAGTGACTCCTTGTCAGAGGCAATGCTATAGAGTTGCCTATAGTAAAGGCCATATGGCTCCAATGTTTTATTGTTTATTTGTTATTTTTTTTCCCCAGAGGTGCTTCATATGGAAGGGGTCATCATATAAACTTCAGAGGGGGCTCATTCAATTGGAAGTTCTTGTGCCATTTTAAGTTTCAAAAGTGATCAGAGGGCAACTACCCTCCATCCCCATCCCCCTTAGGCCATGCCCTTTTTTCCCAAATACATCCAATAAAAATTTCAAGATAGCCATTTTGTTGAAAATAGTTCAAAGATTATATAACAAAAACTCAAGGGTCAACAACCCCCCAGGGTCCAAGGGCAGGTGTTGTAAGTTATGCCCTGGTGGCATATATGGTTCTTGTAGAAGTGATGCTCATATAAACTTAAGGGCTCATTTTATTGGACATGGAAAGTTCTAGTTCACTTTTTAAGAGTCAAAAGAGATCAGAGGGGAACAAGTCCACCCCCCATGCCCTCTTTTTTCCCAAACCTATCTAATAAAAATTTTGAGATAGCCATTTTGTTAAAAACAGTTTAAACATCAGATAATATAAACTCCAGGGCCAACAAACCCCTGGGGGTAGGTATTGCAAGTTATGCCCTTGGGGCATGTATGGTTCTTATAGAAGAGAAGTTTGTATAAAATATAGAGAGGGCTTATTTGATCAGAAATTGAAAGTTCTAGTTCACTTTTCAAGAATCAAAAGAGATCATAGGGCAACTAGCCCCCCCCCCCCGCCCCTTTCCCCCAAATACATCCCAACAAAAAGCCATTTTGTTGAAAATAGTTCAAAGAGTTTATAAAAAAAAAACTCCAGGGTCTGGGGGCAGACGTTGTAAGTTATGCCCTGGGGGTATATATGGTTCTTATAGAAGTGATGCTGGTATAAACTTAAGAGAGGGTTCATTTTACTGGAAATGGAAAGTTCTAGTTCACTTTTTAAGAGTCAAATGATATCAGAGGGTAACAAGCCCTCCCACACCCTTTTTTTCCCCAAACCTACCTAATAAAAATTTTGAGATAGCCATTTTGTTAGAAATTGTTCAAACATCAGATAATAACAACTACAGGGCCAACAAACCCCCCAGGGGTAGGTATTGCAAGTTATCCCCTGGGGACATATATGGTTCTTATAGAAGATATGTTTGTATAAAATTTAGAGAGGGCTTATTTGATTGGAAATTGAAAGTTCTAGTTCACTTTTTAAGAGTCAAAAGAGATCAGAGGGCAACTAGCCCCCCCCCACGCCCTTTTCCCCCAAATACATCCAATAATAATTTAAAGATAGCCTTTTTGTTAAAAATAGTTCAAAGATCATATAACAAAAACTCTGGGACCAACACAGCCCCCAGGATCTGGGGCAGGCATTGCAAGTTATGCCCTGGAGAGTTGACACAAACCCCAAGAGCCTAGGGCAGGTGTTTTAAGTTATGACCTGAGGGCATATAAGGTTTTTATGTAAGGGGAGGTTATATAAACTTCAGAGATGGCTCATTTGATTGGAAATTAAAAGTTCTAGTTATCTTTTTATGAGCCAAAAGGGATCAGAGGGCATCTACCCCACCACCACCACACACACACACTCACCCTTTTTCTACAAATTTATCCAATCAAAATTTTGAGATTGCCAGTTTGTTTGAGATAGTCCAACAATCAGATAACAAAAACTTCAGTTTCAACATACCCCCCCCCCTCTAGAGCTGGGGGAAGGGTTGTACTTATGCCCCTGGGCATATACAGTTTTTTTTTATGGAAGAAGTGGCTGTATAAACCTTGGAGGGGGCTCAATATTCCAATGATCAGATGACAAAACTTTGGGGTCCACATACCCCCCCCCCTCCGAAACTTGGGGAAGGGTTGTAACTTCTGCCCCAGGGGCATATATAGTTTTTACGGGAAAGGTGGTCATATAAACTTTGGAAGGGACTCAAATGATTAGGAATTGAAAGTTCTAGTTCCCTTTTTAAGAGTCAAAAGAGATCAGTGGGCAACAAGCCCTCCATGTCCTTTTTTCCCCAAACCTATACAATAAAAATTTTGAGACGGCCATTTTGTTAAAAATAGTTCAAACATCAGATAATAAAAACTCCAGGGCCAACAAACCCCCCAGGGCCTGGGGGCAGGTATTGCAAGTTTTGCCCTGGGGGCATATATGGTTCTTATAGAAGAGAGGTTTGTATAAAATTTAGAGAGGGCTTATTTGATTGGAAATTGAAAGTTCTAGTTCACTTTTTAAGAGTCAAAAGAGATCAGAGGGCAACTAGCCCACCCCATGCCCTCTTTCCCCAAATACATCCAATAATAATTTAGAGACAGCTTTTTTGCTAAAAATAGTTCAAAGATCATATAAAAAAAACTCTGGGGTCAACACAGCCCCCAGGATCCATGGCAGGCATTGTAAGTTATGCCCTGGGGGTATATATATTTCTTATAGAAAGGATACTTGTATAAACTTCAAAGAAGGCTCATTTGACTGGAAATTGGAAGTTCTAGTTCACTTTTTAAGAGTTAAAAGAGATCAGAGGGCAACTAGCCCCCCCCCCAGCCTTATCCCCCAAACCCACCTGATAAAGATTTAGAGATAGCCATTTTGTTAAAATTAGTTCAAAGTTCATATAACAAAAATTCTGGAGTTGACACAACCCCCCAGGGCTTGGGGGCAGGCATTGTAAGTTATGCAGTGGGGGCATATATGGTTTTTATAGAAGGGATGCTCATGTAAACAATAGAGAGGGCTCATTTGATTGGAAATTGAAAGTTTTTGTTCTCTTTTAGAGAATCAAAAGAGACCAAAGGGCAACTAGCCTCCCTCACTTCCTTGTTTCTTCAGACTCATCTGACAAAAATTTTGAGATAGCCATTTTGCTAAAAATAGTTCAAAAATCAGATATTAAAAACTTCAGAGTTGACACAAACCCCAAGAACCCAGGGCAGTTATTTTAAGTTATGCCCTGAGGGCATATAAGGTTTTTATGTAAGGGGAGGTCATATAAACTTCAGATATGGCTCATTTGATTGGAAATTAAAGGTTCTAGTTATCTTTTTATGAGTCAAAAGGAATCAGAGGGCATCTACCCCACCACTACCACATACACAAACACTCACCCTTTTTCCACAAATGTATCCAATCAAAATTTCAAGATTGCCAGTTAGTTGGAAATAGTCCAACAATCGGATAACAAAAACTTCAGGGTCAACACCCCCCCCCCCCTCTCTAGAGCCTGGGGAGGAGTTGTAACTTATGCCTCAGGGCATATACAGTCTTTATGGAAGAAGTGGCTGTATAAACCTTGGTGGGGGCTCAATATTCCAACAATCAGATGACAAAACTTTGGGGTCCACATGCCCCCCCTCTGAAACCTGGGGAAGGGTTGTAACTTCTGCCCCAGGGGCTTATAAAGTTTTTACGGGAAAGGTGGTTGTATAAACTTAAGAGGGGACTTAAATGATTAGAAATTGAAAGTTATAGTTCCATTTTTATGAGTCAAAAGTGATCTGATGGCAACTAGCCTCCTCCCACCACCACCAAGGTGATAATGCTCCAATTTTTTTCAGAGGCACTTCAAGGGGTGGTGTTATAAACTTTTGAGGGTCTCATTCAATTGGAAATAATAATTTCTAGTGCCCTTTATAAGATTCAAACGTGATTGGAGGGCATCAAGTCCTTTCAACACCCTTTTTTCCCCAAACGTATCAAATCAAGATTTTGAGATGGTCATTATGTCTGATAGTCCAACAATCAGATAACAAAAAATTCAGTTTCAAAATACCCCCCCCCCCTCTAGAGCCTGGGGAAGGGTTGTAACTTATGCCCCCGGGCATATACAGTTTTTATGGAAGAAGTGGCTGTATAAACCTTGGAGGGGCTCAATATTCCAATGATCAGATGAAAAAACTTTGGGGTCCACATACAACCCCCCCTCCCCCCGAAACCCGAGGAAGGGTTGTAACTTCTGCCCCAGGGGCATATATAGTTTTTATGGGAAAGGTGGTGATATAAACTTTGGAAGGGACTCAAGTGATTAGGAATTGACAGTTATAGTTCCCTTTTTAAGAGTCAAAAGAGATCAGTGGGCAACAAGCCCCCCATGTCCTTTTTTCCCCAAACCTATACAATAAAAATTTTGAGACAGCCATAAAAATAGTTCAAACATCAGATAATAAAAACTCCAGGGCCAACAAACCCCCCAAGGCCTGGGGGCAGGTATTGCAAGTTTTGCCCTGGGGGCATATAGGGTTCTTATAGAAGAGAGGGTTGTACAAAATTTAGAGAGGGCTTATTTGATTGGAAATTGAAAGTTCTAGTTCACTTTTTAAGAGTCAAAAGAGATCAGAGGGCAACTAGCCCCCTCCCCCAGCCTTTTTCCCCCAAACCCACCAGATAAAAATTTGGAGATAGCCATTTTATTAAAATTGGTTCAAAGTTCATATAACAAAAACTCTGGAGTTGACACAACCGTCCAGGGCTTGGGGGCAGGCGTTGTAAGTTATGCTATGGGGGCATATATGGTTTTTATAGAAGGGATGCTCATATAAACATTAGAGAGGGCTCATTTGATTGGAAATTGAAAGTTTTTGTTCTCTTTTAGAGAATCAAAAAAGACCAAAGGGCAAATAGCCTCCCTCACTTCCTTGTTTCTTCAGACCCATCTGACAAAAATTTTAAGATAGACATTCTGCTAAAAATAGTTCAAAAATCAGATATTAAAAACTTCAGAGTTGATACAAACCCCAAGAGCCCAGGGCAGGTATTTTAAGTTATGCCCTGAGGGCATATAAGGTTTGTATGTAAGGGAAGGTCATATAAACTTCAGAGATGGCTCATTTGATTGGAAATTAAAAGTTCTAGTTATCTTTTTACGAGTCAAAAGGGATCAGAGGGCATCTACCCCACCACTACCACACACACACACCCTTTTTCCACAAATGTATCCAATCAAAATTTTAAGATTGCCAGTTAGTTGGAAATTGTCCAACAATCAGATAACAAAAACTTCAGGGTCAACACCCCCCCCCCTCTCTAGAGCCTGGGGACCAATTTTTTTCAGAGGCACTTCAAGGGGTGGTGTTATAAACTTTTGAGGGTCTCATTCAATTGGAAATAATAATTTCTAGTGCCCTTTATAAGATTCAAACGTGATTGGAGGGCATCAAGTCCTTTCCACACCCTTTTTTCCCCAAACGTATCAAATCAAGATTTTGAGATGGTCATAATGTCTGAAATGGTCAAGAGGTGAAGTAATTAAAATAATTATTCCTTGGGGGGTGACAAAACCTCCCACTGCTCTCAGGGCAAGGGCTGTAAGTTATGCAAGCTGTCCGTTGTCCATATATAAGGTTTTTATTGGAAAGATAATTGTATAGACTTCAAAAAAGCCTCATTCAATTTAAATTGATAGTTCTAGCTCCATTTTTCAAAGTCGAGAGTAATCAGACTGTAGACAACACTCCCCCCCCCCCCCCAACGCCTTTTTTCTAAATGCTTTTGATCAAAATTTTGAGTTAGCCATTTTGTCCAAAATTGTCAAGATGTCAAATAGTTATAGTTCTGAGTTTGAACCCCCCCCCCAGCCCTGGGGGAAAGGGCTGTAAGCTATACTAGCAGCCCATCATTAACATATAAAGCCTCTATGGAAGGCGTGATTGTATAAACTTTGGAGGAAGTTCATTTGATCAGAAATTGAATTTTTTTTTTGCCCTTTTTAAGAATCGAAAATGATTGAGAAGTAAGAAGCCCCCCTCCCTTGTGCCTTTTCCCCCAAATGCATCTAATAAAAATTTTCAAATAGCCGTTTTGTTCAAAATAGTCTTAAATTCAAATTGCTATAACTTAGGGGTTAAGAAATCCTCAATAGCCCCCAGGGAATGGATTGTAACTTATGTAAGTTGCCAATTATTAGAATATAAGTTTTTGTGGAAGGGGTGGTTGTATTAACTTTGGAGGGGGCTCATTTGATCAAAAGTTGAAACTTTTAGTTCTTTTCATGAGAGTCAAAAGTGATCAATGGGTAATTAGCCCATGCCCCACTTTCTCAAAACGTATCTGGTCAAAATTTTGACATAGCCGTGTTTGACGGCCCCCAGCCCTGAGTAAATGGCTCTGAGCTATGGAACTTGCTTATTGTTACTTTGATAATTTGTTTACTTTGATACCTTGTTTACTTAGATGCTTTCTTTACTTTGATACTTTGGTACTTTGATGCTAGTTTTGATACTTTGAAGAAAGTTTGATGTTGAAAAAAAAGTTGATTTTGAAATAAAGCATTTTCTAAAAGTTTGAAACTTTTTGCAATCAAAACAAAACAAAAATTAATTTAATAAAACATTACAAAAAAGAAGTTTTTCAAAGAAAATTAAGGGCCATATTAAACTTAAGATCAGCAGATACAAATACCTGTTAAAATTCAAACTAGAAACAGCAAGAAATTACTATTAAAGAATAAATGAAACCCAAAACGGACAGAAATTAAATAAACAATTATATCAAAAAACATGCAACAAGTACTAATATAAATGAATAGATTACAAGAAATTACTATTAAAGAAGAATTGAAATCCAAAACGAACATAAATTAAATAAACTATCATAGCAAACAAACATACAATAGGTACTAATATAAGTGAATAAATACATTTTTAAACAAATGAAACTTGAATTGAGTATCAAGCTTGACGCAAACAAAATCCTTACAAACAAGAGTTTGGGTTTTGCTTCCTTCTCTCTCTGTAAAAGTCTAAAACCACTGTGTCATTGATGCTTTACTGAAAACTATGTGTGTGTGAACAGTCTTGGAAAGTACAAGTAAAATCAAACTGAATATTTGATAAGCAATGATATCAATTGTTGAAAGATAATAAGTTCAAGATTTTATTTTGCTGTTATTTTTGTTTTCATTTTTAATGCTGCACAATAGCGCTGCCTAAGTAAAGAACATTGTTGGCACAATGTATTCTTTATTTTATTTTATTTTTTTTCTTTTTGACCAGGCCACTTCATATCAAAGGAGTTGCCGTAGAAACTTTGAAAAGGGCTCATTCAATTGGAAATTGGAGTGGTTGTCCCCTTTTTAATAGTCAAAAGTGATTGGAAGGCAACTAACCCCCCTTTTACACCCACCATTTCCCCAAACACATCCAACCAAAATTTTGAGACAGCCATTTTGTTCAGTGTAGTTGATTTCCCGATAGAAATTATGTTTTTGTGGAGGATATTCCCCCACAACCCCCAGGGCAAGGGTTGTAAGTTATGCCCTGGAGCATATAAGATTTTTATAGAAAGCATTGTTTTAGAAACTTCAAAAAGAGCTCATTCGATTGGAAATTCAAAGGGCTAGTGTCCTTTTTAATAATCGAAAGTGATTAGAGGGCAACTAACCCCCCTCTCACGCCCACCTTTTCCCCAAACACATCCAATCAAAATTTTGAGAAACCCATTTTGTTCAACGTAGTTTAAAGTTCTGAAAATCAGGTCTTTGAGGATGGCAACCCAAACACATCCCTTAGTGCAAGGGTTATAAGTTATGCCCTGGGGCATATAAGGTTTTCATAGAAAGCATTGTTGTAGAAACTTCAAAATGGGCTCATTTGATTGGAAACTGAAATGGCTAGTGCCCTTTTTAATGGCCAAAAGTGATTGGAAAGCAACTAACACCCCTTGCATGCCCACCATTTCCCAAAACACATCCAATCAAAATTTTGAGATAGCCATTTTGTTCAGCATAGTTGATATCCAGATAGAAATTATTTTTTTGTGGGGGATACTCCCCCACAACCCTCAGGGCTAGAGTTGTAAGTTATGCCCTGGGGCATATAAAGTTTTTTATAGAAAGCATTGTTATAGGAACTTCAAAAAGAGCTCATTTGAATGGAAATTCAAAGGGCTAGTGCCCTTTTTAATAATCGAAAGGATCAGAGGGCAACGAACCCCCCTCTCACGCCCACCTTTTCCTCAAACACATCCAATCAAAATTTTGTGAGAAAGCCAAATTTTGAGAAAGCCATTTTGTTCAACGTAGTTGAAATTTCTGAAAATTAGGTCTTTGAGGATGGCAACCCAAACACATTCCTCAGCGCAAGGGTTATAAGTTATGCCCTGGGGGCATATAAGGTTTTCGTAGAAAGCATTGTTGTAGAAACTTCAAAACGGGCTCATTCGATTGGAAATTGAAATGGCTAGTGCCCTTTTTGATAGCTGAAAGTGATTGGAAAGCAACTAAAACCCCTTCCACATCCACCATTTCCCAAAACACATCCAATCAAATTTTTGAGATAGCCATTTTTTTTAATATAGTTGAAAGTTTTGGAAATTATATCTTTGAGCAGGAACCTCCCCCCACAGTCTTCAGGGCAAGGGTTATAAGTTATGCCCTGGGGGCTTATATAGTTTTATTGAAAGCTTTGTTGTAGAAACTTGAAAAAGGGCTCATTCGATTGGAAATTCAAAGGGCTAGTGCTCTTTTTAAGAGTCGAAAGCGATTGGAGGGTAACTAATCCCCCTCTCACGCCCACCTTTTCCCCAAACACATCCAATCAAATTCTGAGATAGCCATTTTGTTCAACGTAGCTGAAAGTTTTGGAAATTAGGTCTTTAAGGATGGTAACCTCTCCCCTCACCACAGCCCTCAGGGTAAGGGTTGTAGGTTGTGCCCTGGGGGCATATAAGATTTTTATAGAAAGCATTGTCGTAGAAACTTCAAAAAGGGCTTATTCTGTTGGAAATTGAAATGGCTAGTGCCCTTTTAAATAGTCAAAAGTAATTGGAGGGCAACTAACCTCCCTCTCACGCCCACCATTTCCCCAAACACATACAATCAAAATTTTGAGATAACATTTTTTTCAACGTAGTTGAAAGTTCTGGAAATTAGGTCTTTGAGGATGACAACCGCCCCACAGCCCTTAGGGCAAGGGTTGTAAGTTATGCCCTGGGGGCATATGGAGTTTTTATAGAAGGAGTTGTCATAGAAACTTCAAAAAGGGCTCATTCGATTGGAAATTGAAAAGGCTAGAGCCTTTTTAATGGTCGAAGGTGATTGAAGAACAACTAACCCCTGTCTCACGCCCACCATTTCCCCAAACATATCCAATGAAAATTTTGAGATATTCATTTTGTTCAACGTTGTTTAAAGTTCTTGAAATTAGGTCTTTGAGGATGACAACCCCCCTCCCCCCACAGCCCTCAGGGCAAGGGTTGTAAGCTATGCCCTGGGCCATATATGGTTTTTATAGAAAGTTTTGTCGTAGAAACTTCAAATAGGGCCCATTTGATTGGAAATTGAAAGGGCTAGTGACCTTTTTAATAGTCGAAAGTGAATGGAGAGCAACTAAACCCCCTCTCACGCCCATTATTTCCCCAAACACATTCAATCACAGTTTTGAGATAGCCATTTTGTTCAATATAGTTGAAAGCTCTAGAAATTATGTATTTGAGCATGATGCACCCCAGAGAGCCCCCAGGGCAAAGGTTGTAAGTTATGCCCTGGGGGCATATAAGGTTTTTATAGATAGCATTGTCGTAGAAACTTCAAAAGGGGCTCATTCAGTTGGAAATTGAGAGGGCTGGTGCCCTTTTTAATAGTTGAAAGTGATTGGAGGTTAACTAACCCCCCTCTGACGCTCACTATTTCCCCAAACACATCCAATCAAAATTTTCAGATAGCAATTTTATTCAATGTAGTTGAAAGGTCTGGAAATTATGTCTTTGAGGATGACAACCCTCCCCCCCCCCCATAGCCCTTAGGACAAGGGTCGTAAGCTATGCCTTTGGGGCATTTAACTTTCTTATAGAAATTTTTGTCGTAGAAGCTTCAAAAAGGGGTAATTTGATTGTGAATTGAGAGGACTAGTGCCTTTTTTATTAGTCAAAAGTGATCAGAGGGCAAATGTCTCCCTCCACGCCTGTCATTTCCTCAAACACTTCCAATCAAAATTTCGATATAGCTATTTTGTTAAGCCTATCAGAAAGGTCTGGGAATTATGTCTTTGAGGATAACAAATCCCCCAGCCCTCAGGGCAAGGGTTGTAAGTTTTGCCCTGGGGACATATAGGGTTTTTATAGAAAGTGTGGTCATATAAACTTCAAAGGGGGCTCATTGGATTCGTAATCAGACGCTCTAGTGCCCTTTTTAAGAGTCAAAGTGATCAGAGGGCATCTACCCTCTCCCCCCTACACACACGTCATATTGTCCCGAAATGCGTCCAATAGAAATTTTGAGATAGCCATTCTATTCAAAATAATCTAAATATCATATAACAAGGCTTTTGGGGTTGAAAGAAACCCCAGAGACTAGGGGCAAGGGTTGTAAGTTATGCCCAGGGGGTATTAAAGGTTTTATGGAAGGGATGTTTGTTTAGCTTCAGAAGAGGCTCACTCTTTCTCCCTGAAAAAGACTATGTCAATATAAAAGGAACAGAAATTAATCAAAAAAACTTTTTGCGCAAAATAAGTTTTTCAAAAAAAGTAAAGAACTCCATTAAACCAAAAATGAACAAAAATAGAATCTCATAATCTACCAAGCATACAACTATTACAAATCAGCATTAATAAATGAATGAAACCCAAAATAAACAGAAATTAAAATAAGTCAAACTCAAAACAAGCAGAAATTAATCTGAGTAGGGTTCTAAACCATATGATTTCTAAGAGCCAGAATATAATTTGTACTTCACTGAAAAAAATTCTTTTAAATGTTTTCGCTTTTATAACTTTAAGAAATCAAAAATTAATTAAGATTTTAAGGAATAAATATCAGCATATGTATATTAAACTGAAAATGCACATTTTTTTTTCAGTAAATTAATTTGAATTTGTTTCAGTAAAGTACAAATTATATTCTGGCTCTTAGAAATCATAGGATTTAGAACCCTACTCAGATTAATTTATGCTTGTTTTGAGTTTGACTGAAGCTGAAAGCTCATCACTTCAAAATTTAATTCCACTGTAATTCTTATGTTTATTTTCAATGTTGTAATAAGTACAAAAGAAAATTTTTGTAATATAATTCGTTTTCAGTAAAGCGCCAGTGGCGCAGTAGTTTTTAGACTTCTACAGTGAGAGAAGGAGGCAAAACCCAGACTCTTGTTTGTAGTGATTTTTGTTCGTTTCAAGCTTGATTTGCATTTTCAATTTAAGTTTCAATCGTTTTAAGATTTGTTTATTCATTTATATTAGTACCTATTTTATGTTTGTTTGCTATGATTATTTATTTAATTTCAGTTCATTTTGGGTTTCATTTATTCTTTAGTAGTAATTTCTTGTAATTTATTCATTTATATTAGTACTTGTTGTATTTTTTTTACTATGATTGTTCATTTAATTTCTGTTCGTTTTGGGTTTCATTTATTCTTTAATAGCAATTTCTTGTCGTTTCTAGTTTGAATTTTAACAGATATTTGTATCTGCTGATCTTAATTTTAATATGGCCTTTACTTTTCTTTGAAAAACTTCTTTTTCGGAAAGTTTTTCAAATTAATCAACAACCAAAAAATGATGTACTAGGTGAATGAAACTTGAATTACACTGCATCCCAACTTTAAGTCGAGGAAGTTTTGAAGCTCCTACCCACCACTCCTTTTCTAATCACAAAGCTTGCAAGATCCCTTTAAACCAGGTCCAAAGTCAGTAGAAAAACAAAAAAGAAACTAAGTTTATCCTAGGATTTAGCTCTAGTGCTGGTAACTACCTTGCCAAAATGATGCATGTAAGGGCATGAAAATATCTTTTGGGGGTTTTTGTCACTGTCAAAGCATTGACTTAATAAAGAAAAATAATGTCTCCCATATATAATTTATTTATACCTATCCAATGTCCTTTCATTTGGAATGAATGGTCAGTAGAAAGTTTTGAGAGGGCTCATTTCACTGAAAATTATAAGCCCTTGTACCTTTTTTTGATCAATTTTAGTACAAAGATAGTCATGCTTGCCTTGTTGATATTAGAATCATACAATGAGTTCTAGTCTATATAATGTGTAGAATCCTTAGTGAAACCATACAGTCTTTAGTTTAAAATATAGTCGTTGGTTTGAAGCAAAACAAGGTGAAGGGCAAGTTGAGAACCTGGAACAGTGTAAATTAGGTTGTATAATAAGGTGTCATGAAAAACCTTGTATTGGTTTCATCACAAACTCATATCTGTGCTAATATTTTGTCTTTGCTACAGTTCTTGACAGTTTAAATAGAATTACTTCCATATCTTCATTGCTTGCAATAGGATATATGGACAATTCACTTTTTAGGACACCAGTGTTTACAGGCTTTTTTCCGCACTTTTTCAAATTGGTTTAAATTTTCCACATTTTGAACATATTTTAACTTTAGTAGTTACCTTTTTTATTTTACATATTTTACCTTTTAGTACCTTTAGTAGGCCTACTCCTTTGTGCTGAAGGAGTTAGGTGTCATTCCTCAGAATGTAACAATATGTTTGAATTAAATTAATATGGATAGTTCTTTTCACTATCACAAATGTATTTTTTCGCCATTTTTGTAGATTTGTCTATTTTGTAAGCTTTTTCTTTTCTAGAACCCTTCCTCCTTCATTCCTATATTCAGGAAAGTCATAAAAATGCCAATATCCAATTATTGATTGTTCAGAATGGCCCTTGCTGAAGATAATATAGACTTGAAAAGCAGTCCAGGTTGTGAGCTTGAAGAAAGCGTAAGTGCTGATATCAAGGACGAAATAGTTGAAGAATTTGTGGATGCACAAACTCTAAGTGCTGATGAACAAAGTAGCAACAGAAATGATTCCTGGAGAAGAAATGGTCGTGGAAGGTAAGACTAAGGGTCAATAGAACAGTCTTCATTTGAGGGTTGTAGTAGAAAAGAAGAAGCTCTGCTTTTGCAATCATTGATATTTAATTATATTGGTCATTGAAACAATAGATCTGAGGGTGAATCCTTTTTGATGGGTGAGGATCACAATCTTGAGGATAACCTTGTATTACGTTGCCCTTGCCCTTATGCAAGTTTGATTGACAAAATCAATTATTTATACCTCAGTCTATTGACTTCTGTTAACTGCCAGTGCTGAAATATGGTGCTGTGCTGTTTTTACTTCTTGCATAAATCCTTGAGAATGCTGCTTTTATTTGATTGTTGAAGTTTAAGATGGGCTTGTATTGGTGGCCGGCGTTTACCCCCCCCCCTCCCCCGGCGATTACCCCTCGGAAAATACCCCTCCCCAAAAAATATCCCCCCCCCGCGGAAAATACAGTTAAACTTTGATCAGCGATCATCATAAAACACTTAAATGAAACGCTGACCAAAGTCTATGTTATTTGTGCCTTTCATTTATGTTATTTTACTATGTTCATGGCCGTATATTTGGGATTAAAATACACTTCTCTATCTATCTATCTAATATGCAGAATAATTGTACCAAACACATTTTGCATGCAGACCCGCTATACTTTATCCCCACCCCCCTACTGTACAAACCTATAGCCCAAACTTGTTTCTAAAGTAAAGAAGAAACTAACGAAAAAAACGGTGTGCTCCCGAATTTTACACAGCGTTAACTTGATTGAGTGGTGCATAATACACAAATAATTGTACCAAACACATTTTGCAAGCAGACCTGCTATACTTTATTCCTTCGCCCCCCTAATATACTAACTTATAGCCCAAATTTATTTCTAAAGCAACGAAGAAACTAACGAAAAAACTGGTGTGTTCTCGAATTTTACACAGCGTAAACTTGAGTGAGTGGCACATAATACACAAGTACCAAAATTCCTTCCCCCTACAGAAGTTAAAAAAAAACTTAAATAAAATTCTCCGATTTGGAAAACCCTATATTCCACGGGGGGTATTTTCTGCGGGGTATTTTTCACGGGGGGGGGGGGGTAATCACGGGGGAGGGGGGGATAAACACCTAGAACTGCTTCTATTTTAGCAATTGTTGGCATCAAGTTTTTGTAGATGGACAGAACTGTAAGTGTCAGCCTTCAAAAATCATTTGCAAACAGTTAGTTGAAGTATAAGATTTTAATGAGCGATTGATTTGAAACAAAGATAACTTGTGGTGGATAGTTCTTTTGCCATATTGGATATTAGTTGAATTATGCGAATGAAACTTCCAGCAGTAAATCCTATGGTCTACAATATACCCTAGGAACGTTTTATCAAGCTACTATCGCAATTCTTACATTATTTCTAGCTATTAGAAGATGACAGGTGTATATCTATCTAAGCTTTATAAAAAAAAAAAAAACACTTGGATTTTGGGTTCTCGGTCTCATTTTCGTTGATCCTAGTCTTGAAAATGCAATTTTTATTATTTCAAATGGATTTTAAGCCTTAGGCTTTTTTCCCCAATTTAAGAAATAGATTTTCAAACCTATAAAACCTTACAAATCAGGATTGAACCACAGTTTAATGACAATAAGCTTATCGCAGATCATTTCTGGTCTTCGTTCTCGGTGCGAACAAAAAGCTCCTCCCACTTATTTCTGCATTAGTGGATTAGTCTGTTTTCGTCAATCACTGAGAAATGGTTACCAAGTGCATTATTCGTAATTGCGAAAGCAGAAAAAAACTTGGTGAGCCAGCCAAGTGGTTTGCAGGAAAATAAACTAGCAAGTAATTATTTTAGTTTTAGTAGTTTAAATATTTGATTATCTCTTTTTTGAACAAAGGGGTAAAATTTTTTAAAATTTGTGTTTGATTATCTCCTTAATGATCTCCTCAGTACTACAGACAATAAAAATCAAACCAATATCAATAAACAGATATGAAAAGTGGAAGTGACTATATTTAATTTAGCTGCAAGTCTACATTCATGCCCACCACGTAATTTCCCTTTGAGAAAAAATTGATAAAACTTTTAAAACTGAAATATCAATGC
>JAQQPU010000149.1:1083-11789 GCA_029168905.1 Artemia sp. Kazakhstan ARC1039 | reverse complement strand
ATATATATCGGCGCGTACAAACAGCTCCTCTCATTTGATCTGCCATCCGCGGTCCAATTACCCTGGAACACGTATTTTGGCAGAAACTTTCTCAAAATGCCTTTGAAACCAACTTGAGACTTCGAAACCTATTTTTAATTCCTAAAAACATCTAATAATAACATTACACTACTAACTACCGGTTTTCATGTATGTATTGGAATAAATTAATTTAAAATTAGTTTCTTCAAAATTAGTGTTCCAACCCGAAACACTGTAGTAGTGTTCCAACGCGAAACTTGAAGCCAAGTTTCGCGTCCAAGAGAAATCTGACTTGTCTACCCGTGAAAAGATCTGACTTAGCTTATGTTTATATCTGCAAAAACGTTCTCCGGAGCACTCGCACCCCGGTCCGGGTTTTTATAATGGGTGAGATAGAGAATGATCATACTGCTAATTATATAAACTGTGGATTGAACAAAGGTATGAGGCTCAAAACGCTTTTTTTGCTTTATTAAAGCAGTTTTTTGCATTTCTCAAGGTCTAACTTATGTAATAAAAATATTTTAAAAGCTCATCAAAGGTCACTACCTTTTAGAGAGGAGAGGGATGGAGGTAGGTAATTCAAAATGTCCTACCAGGGGATCATTGAGGTTCTGGATTCATTCGTGAGAGTTTCATAGGAACTACTTTCCAAGATAAACAAAAGCCCCTCATTTAGAATTTTGCCCAAGAATAAAACCCATGGAGGGGGGGGGGGTGTGGTTCATGGGGTTGAAATTTTTCTTCTCTGAAGCTTTTTTTGGTTACAAAGAGTGCCCTAAATGCAACATAAGAAAGTGGTGTAAACAAATTGTAATACTCCATTTTTTTTTAAAGAAAAAAGGCTCATGGACAAATGAAAAGGCATTTTTGTGTGAATCTGTGACTTGTGACATATTTTACTGGATGAAAAATGATTTGGGAAGATTTGGCCTTGTCAAAAGGGATGAGGCACTCAAGTTGATCCTTTTCTCACTCATATTAAAAAGGGAATTTTAATTGAATTGATCTGTGGCTGCTACCTTAGTTAGAAGAAATTCTTCCCATGTTTTGTTAATTTTCATTTAATTTTTTGTCCTTGTCACTTCTTATTGAACGGTAGATTGTATGAATTTATATTGGTGCCCATCGGAAATCCTGAGGTTTAGTCCCTTCTTTGGTAAGCAAGTGGATTGCATGAGAAAAACTGTTGATGAAGATGGTTAGACCACCTTGTTATTATGAGTCAGTACTGATGATGGTATAATGATGTTTGTGTTCTCTTTACTTTTTGTTGGAAATTTTTTTTTGATTAACAACAAACTGAAAGTTTTAAGCGAGTAGAAAATACACGACTGTACGTGTACAATATATGCATGTACATGACTGCAGTTGCCAAATCCTCAATTCTGCTTTTACAAATAATAGTATAATTTGTCCATGGAATCTCGTTTTCAGTGCTTGGTGATTTTTCCCAATAGGATTTTAAGACTGCATTAGACAATCAATTTAGACTTTTAGTTGTATTTAAATTCAATGTTGGCGCTGACCTGGTGGTGAACACCAAGGAAATTTTTGCCGAAAAGCTCAGATGTTTTACAAAATTCTAAAAATCAGAATTTTGATATCAAGAGATAGATCAAAAGAATTGGCTTTTTATGCTGATT
The DNA here is from genome assembly GCA_029168905.1 of Artemia sp. Kazakhstan ARC1039. Lineage (NCBI taxonomy): Eukaryota > Metazoa > Arthropoda > Branchiopoda > Anostraca > Artemiidae > Artemia > Artemia sp. Kazakhstan ARC1039. The sequence continues at coordinate 10,122 of JAQQPU010000149.1, read as the reverse complement.
CCGAATATACAAGACATTAAGTTTAATATTACATATCAAAAGCTACGAGCTTGCGAAAGTTTACCTAATTTTTGGAAAAAAGGGGGAACTACCCCCAAAAAGTTAAGGAATCTTGATGAAAATTGCACCATCAGATTCAACGTATCAGGGAACCCCACTGTAGATGTTTCTAGGTCTCATCTTTAATATTGGGGAATTTTGTCTTTTTTGCCAGAAGAATGACCACAGATGGGTGTTTATTGTTTTTTTCACCGGGTGATCGTATGGAATATCGCCCTAGAATGTCGAGAAAGGGCTCATTTAAAAAGCAATTAAAATTCTAGTGCCGTTTTTAAGTGACCAAAATGATTGGCCGTGATTTCGAGACTTGAGAAACCATCCAATAGGCTGTAACAGATATTCTGAAGACCAAAACAGTTGGAGACTTCCTGCGTGGCTACGAACAGTGAGAACGACGTCACTATCGGTGTGTAGTTGTTCAAGGGAACTACTTAGAAGGGCATAGTCTTTGGTAATTATGGTGAAGAGCAAGGCTAAAAGTTTTCGTCTATTTATTAATGAAAAGTAGAAAAGTTGAACCTGTGTCATATTCTTTATATCTCAAGCGGCTTTAAAGTCTTTGGTTCTACTTTCTCCTTTACTCTCAGCAGTTTCAGTAAATATTGACAAACCGGCAAGAATTTTCAGTTTTGTTCACATTACATAAGCTCTGAAGTATAATATAGAGCTCCTCTGATTAATTCAGAAAAAAGAAAAATCACTAAGTAAATATTACCATATTGAGATTTCCAAAGATTTCCTGTGTTGTATGGTAGTATGAAAGGAAATGCGCTGAATATCATTTCGAAGTTCCCCCAAAAAATGGTAAACAAAAAAGAAATCTGTCTGTTTTCACCGAGGGATTAGCGGTATTTTATGTACTAGCATTCAATATCGTGCATTTATTTTATTATTATTCTCTTTATTATTATATATTATATTATTACTATTATCTATTTATTATTATTATTTTATTTATTATCCTAGTGAAGGTAAAAAGTTTTTTGGGAATATACTAAAATGAAAGAAGAAAAAAAAAAATCAGTTGCTGCTCTTAATCTATCGACCGTTCAAAATCAAGCCCTTTTCTCTGTATAAAAAAAAAATAAAAAAAAAAAAAAATAAATAAATAAAAAATCAGCAATGTAAACGTAAAAAAATAGAAATTTTGCAATGAGCAATGTCATGAAATGCTAAAAGTATTTGCACTTGAAGCATTGCTAAAGTACAAAACCCAAGTGCTAGGAAATGCTTAATTGATTAAAAAACAAAAAACATTGAAGTAAAAAAAACGGGTCTCGAGAAAATGCAGTTTAAAAATAACACCAGATAAAGTAGTGAAAGAGTGAAATAGGTCCTTTTCCAGTGTCTAATCTTAGCCATTAGTAGCAATAACTGAAATCTGGTTAGGCTCTGCTATATTAGACTGTGATTGTCAAGATTTGACAAAAAATAAACTATCTTAGGTAGGTGGTCAAGGTATCACATATATAATTTATATTATTCATGTATTCACTCTGGAAATATAAAGATCATAACACCTATTTTTTTTGAAACGGGACAGAGTAGGAAAGGCTCAGGAATACACTAAAACCTTTACTATTTATTCTTTCTTCATAGTATTCATAAATATTAATAAAATGTATACACTCACAAAATAGAAAGTAGACCTACCAGGACTGTTGAGGTATTATCATTTAAAAATGATAGCCCCCTACCCCCCCCCCCCCCTCCCCCCCCCCCTCTATAGGCAATAACATAAAGTTTTTTTATAAACCATATTTTTAGGGTCACTTCCGTTTCAATCTTCAGTTCCCCAACCTTGTACATAGTCTATAGCTAAATTTTGTCTCAATTGGTTTTTTTTGGTGGGGGGGGGGGGGGGTAAAAATTTTCCAGAAAAGAAGATTGTATTTTCTTTAATCTATCATGCGTTCAATAATTGTGTATTAAACATTAAGAAAATGTATCTAAAAATAGCAAAAGAACAAAAAATTCTACAAACTGATGATTCAGCTGTCCCAACAATCTGTTGACTTTCAATTTCAAAATCCAACAGAACCTGTATAGTGTATGCGTTCCGTTCAACTTAAAAAGTAAAATTCTTGACTATGAATTATGTAAGAATCTTATAGCATTGGAAAACTGCATTCGAAATGATTTAATCTTGACAAACAGTTTGTGGTAACGAACCCTAAGTAAGGAGCGACCCGGCTCAATAGTAACCGAAAATCTAAAAAAAAAACGATACTAATAGATACATCTAAAGGATTTTTATGCTGATTTCAAATATATGAATTTCATGAAGTTTAGTGTTACCCATCAAAAGTTGCGAGCCTGAGAATATGTGCCTTATTTTCGAAAAAGGGGGAAACATCCCCTAAAAGTCATAGAATCTTAATGAAATACACACCATCAGTTCAGTGTATCAGATAACCCTATTATAGAGATTTAAAGCTTCTATATGCAAAAATATGGAATTTTATATTTTTTTTTCTGCCAGAAGAAAGATCACGGATGCATGTTTGTTTTTTGTTTTGTTTTTCCTTCCAGGGTGATCGTATTGATCCAGTGGTCCTAAAATATCGCGAGAGGGCTTATTCGAATGGACATCAAAATTTCCAGTGCTCTTTTTAAGTGACCAACAAAATGGAGAGCAACTAGGCCGCCTCCCATGCTAATTTTTTCCCAAAGTCCCCGGATCAAAATTTTGAGATAGCCATTTTGTTCAACATAGTCGAAAAATCTAATAGCTATGTCTTTAGGTGAAAAATGACCCGCTAAGTTCCCCGGGGGAAGGTCTGTAAGTTGTGAACTTTGCCCATGGTTTACATATAGTATTTGTTATTGGGAAGTATACAGCCTTTTTTATCGTGGGGGGGGGGGTTTGTGCTAGTGGTGGATTTCTAAGGGGAGTATCTTCCTTTGAGAGGGAAGTTTCTGATGAGTGAATATTCTAGGGGAAATGTTACACTGGGGGTTTTGATAGAATTGCTATGCGAAATTCATTTTAATTGTCTTACATTCTCTTTGCCAAATTTTGTATATTGAGATGTTCCGGGAGAATTATCCGGGGCTTTTTTCCGTGCGTTTTGTTTTCTGGTAAATAATTTCCACGGAATGGGACATTTCTCGAGTGGTCGAGAAACCGATTAGAGATCAAAGTCTTATTCCAATGAAAAAATGTTAAGGAGAATTTTTCAGGGTGAATTGTCCACAGGCAATTTTACAGAGAGGGGGGGATTCTCAGCGAGTATGGAATTGTTTGAAGGGAATTTGACGGGGGGGGGAGGTGTACTTTAATTTGGATGAAATTTCCACGGAGGAGTTTTCCATGAGGGGTAGGGGTATATTTCATAGAGGGTGAGCCAGATTTACCGGCATTATTTGAAAAAACGGACAGAAATTATGCCATATATGAAAGGTTGCCCCCTCCTCAATACCTTATTCTTTACGCTAAAGTTTGACTGTTTACTAATATTGAAACACAGGGGCTGTTTAATTAGAAAGCGACTAGTTCAATTTAGTCAATTATACAAAGTCGCTGGAATCTAAAAGGGACCATTTCATAAACGAAGTAATCTTTGCGGCCTTCCTGTTTCATTGGGTTTCCGATCTTCTGCCCTGTTTAAAAGAATTTTTCAGACTCACGGATACACACTTTGGACAAAAACAATAAGTGACTCTCTAGCCTTGTGGGGAGTTTGAGGGGACTGGTGCCCAACTTATTTTTGTGTTCATTTCTGTTTGTTTTATTTCTACGCCCGCCCCTTCCACACGAAGTGGTCGGTGAAAAACTACAAATTAGGACACACGATCCCGGTTGCAGCGGTAGCTAGCAACCTAGTAAGAGACGATCACGTCCAATACCAAAAATATAATAACCCATAACTCCCAAAAATAGTGTCAGATCAAAACAAGTAGTTCATTGTTAGAAATACCTTTTCCGAAACCCCTAAATAGGAAGCTTATCGTCCCTTGGATTTAATAACAAGGGAAATATGTGGGGAGCCTTGTGGGGAGTTTGAGGGGACTGGTGCCCAACTTATTTTTGTGTTCATTTCTTTTTGTTTTAAATTTCATCTATTCATATGGTTTATTATATTTTATTTTTAAGCTTGATCGATTATTCATTTTAATTTCTGTGCGTTTCTGGTTTCATATGTTCATGTTCATGTCTGTGAACCAGTTAGGAATGAGTGAGTGAATAGTTAATTTCTAAACGACTGCTCATAAACTCCAATGGCCGAATTTACGTTCTCGTTAAATAAAAATAAAAATTAAAAACAACACGGTTTTTAGCTACGTAAAATTATATCATACTGTACAATCCTAATATTTAGGCAAAATAATTTAACTACAAAAACTTATTGCTAGGGGCACAAAGGAAATAAAAAAAGCAAAAAATAATAAAGAGACACAGCATGTTATTTCCCACTATCTGTATGTATTGTACCACTCGACAAAAGAGAATATAAAACATTTCTTATACCTGTCCTCAGTAGACACCAAAGAATAAAGAACATGATTTTCTTCTTGCATTTACGGTGGTAATCAGGGCGGGTGGGAATATGAGGCGGGAGAAAAAATACCAGAAACATGAATCCAAATTTTGCTCCCTCTTTATCTTCAATTAATTTAAAAAAAGCAAAGTTTTTCCGAGGGAACTAAAGAGTGAAGTTAAAGCTTAAAACGAATAATAATAGCTTCACAGTCTATCACATATATTGATAAAACTAGTAAAAATAAATCAACTGATAATATTTCCATATGTTTGTATGATTACAGACAACTAGAGCTTTACTGAAAACACCCAAAAAACTTCCTTCTTCCAGCTGGTTCTTTTTATCTAATTTGTGAGGGTTTTTCAACTAATGCCATCAAATCCCTCTCCCTCCCACCGTGTAAAATTAAGTAACCTAGCTAGATCTTATCAGGTCAAAGTCTTGTCTCTTCCCGTTAACTGTTGACTTAGGTACAAGTTAAAAAATATAGACGTGCAATTTTGTTTTTTCTAACTGCATCCTTCAATTTGTTAGACGTGAACGAGAGCATCAATCTTGCTGAACTGAAAAACGATTTGCCTGGAATCTTTCAACTGCATAAATATAAAACAGTTTTTTGCTATTCGTCTAAAAAAAGGAAATCGATTTTACCTACCTTTTGCTTGATCCTTAAAACTATTATTCGCCTTAATACCTATTTGTGATGAGGCATTGCGCTAGTAGCCTAGTTGGACTCTATTAGACATGCCAGGTTCTCAGCTGTATCCTTAGAGACGTTTAGTCTTTTATAGATCTTTGAAAGAGAAATTTTTTGGGTACGTCCTTTTCTTTGGAAAGAGCCAACATCAGGGTTAAGAATTCAAGCTGAGGTGGTTGTAAGTTCCTCAAATTTATATAATCAATATTAATTATGATAAATTACTGTTTTATTTAAAATTAAAAATGTATACATGGTTTTATTAAATCAGTAAATGGTACTGCAATGCAAAACAGAATACTAAGTATTCTAACAGATTAGTATTCCTAGAGAACGCTAAACATGTCTTACTGAATCTAAATAGTGGTGAAGACCACACTGTCTTCCATCATAAACACAAACAACAGGTAAAATTTCAAATTTTATAAATTTTATTTGTAAAGGTTGTATTTTACTGTAAGTATTTTTTTTTTATTTATATGCGTTTTGCTCAAGACATATAGGACCGAAATATTCATTTGAAGTTTGAGCAAGTTTTGCTGTTTAAAAAAAATGTTTTACCCGTTGTTTATGTTCTTACTAAATCAAAGATTTAATGCGAGCACTTAAAAAGCAAATACTTTAAGTATCGAGGACACTAAAAATTAAATCTAATTCTTTAAGTTAACTGAAAAAGGTTAGGAAAAATAGGGAATTCCATTTTTGATAAAAATCCTCAATTTTCATGCCAGATTTTTACGCTTGCGGGTGCCAAGTTTAGAAATTAAGAACATGTGTAGAAAAACAGCAGAAAATAAGCGAAACAAATACATCATCATGGAGCTCTAGAAGTGTAACTTTCATGATAGCTTTAGCAAAAGACAAACGCTTCCTTAAGCAATGCATTACTATGAATATTATTAACATTATTCAAGATAAAAAATTCAAATTACTAGTTAAGTGACTTATCTACAAAACCATCTTTTCAGGCTACTCTATTCTGTTATATTTTTTTCTTATTGATTATAGAAATATAAATAAAATACTTTTTTCTTCTGTTTTAAAAATGTCACTGTTATTACTTAATTTTCACGTATTCTTGCTATGTTTGTTCTGTAGCCCGATTAAGCAGAATGGGTGTCAGTGTTGCCAGATGTCTGGTTTAGAATTGTGCCACCATAAAATTGAAAGTGTGCCGAAAGTGTCATTTTTCTAGTGAAAATTTGCCGAATGAATGAATCCCCCGCTCCAAAAAAGAGTGCACCAATTTGAAAAATTCAGTGCGCAACCGCCCAGACAAGGCGCCCAAATGCGCCACATTTGGCAACTCTGATGGGTGTTTCATCCTATTGATGTTGTATTACTCGACGATTAACTGAAGACAAATTGGGTGTTACAAGCGTTGATAGGGCATGTGTAAACAAAAGAAGTTTCGGCTCCCCTCTTTCAAGATTCAATGGGGCAACAACGGAACGAATTCGCACAGCAAAAATAATCTTTAAATGCGTATAACAACCAATATAAAGATCTTAGAAAGTTCCAGATTTCAGGCATGAATAAACGGAAGATGGAGCCAGGGTGCAAACAATATTTTAGTTTTGATGTCCTTGGTACTTGAACACTTAAAAAACAGCCCCTCAGTGGAATATAGAGTAAATTGAAAGTAATATTGCTTTGTAAGGTAAACATGTTTTTTATTTAAATTATCATATAGCATGCAACGATTATATTTATTATTGATTTTTATCTAGTTTATATTCTTTTCTACATTTAGATTTGATTTTTGATTTGTAATTTCTATTACGTTTATTACGGATTCTTGTCAAAATGGGGATATATTCATATAAATACATGTGTGATTTATTCCCTAGACAAAATTAATAAATGCGAAATGTGGCATAATAGGTGATAAAGTTTGCCTTAGACTTAGATATTTCTTCTATTGTTGGTAGACCTCGGTACTTTCTAAGCCTTCATATTAAGGAATAAGGTTGTGTGACAAGAGCCACATCCAGGATCGCGTTTCGTGGATGGCTGTCTTTGGGGAGGAGTTCAATTGTTGAAAAGAGACTTCGTCTTTTTTTGTAGCCAACAATTTGCCTAAAGTTGAATAAATCAAACTTTCACATTTCAATTTAAAGGAGAAGGTAAAGGGGCCTAGTGACCCCTTTGTGATTGCACTTGTGATTGAATGCTTAACTTTACTCCTAACCTATAAGGGCGTATTTGAAGAAAGAGTAAATTTGGCCTACGAGTAGTCAAATAAAGGCATTTACATCACTCATTTATTTTGCTTCCTTAAAAATTTAGGTCATTCGTCAGTGGTACCAAAAATGGCACGATTTTACCACTGTTGGTACCCCCTCCTCCCCCCCCCCCCCCGCACCATTCGAGAATATAAATCTTAGTCATGATTCTGCTGCTAGAAAAGTGAAAGTATACAGTGAAAAACTTTGGCATTTATTTTGTCGATGTCCGAATCGGGAGTAGACTAAGAAGTACCATTTTGCGCAGGCCCCCGTACAAACAGGTTTTTTCTGGTAGTCCTATTCTACAGGTCATTACACCTTTGCCAAGCGATTTACGCAATACCGGTCCTACGATGTTGAATAAGGACAACTTTTTCTGACGTAGATTTCTAGTTCATGATATACAAGTTTTTTTTTTAGGTTAAATCCGTGGTCATTCATCTGTAAGTTGATTAGTAGGTTTTAATTTTTAAAACTTGGCTAATTCTGAAACTTCGAGTTTGGGATGAATAGTTTGCTGAGAAGTTAACTTTAGTCCCATGTTATTTGCTTGCCTGTATTTTGTGTTAAATAAGTAGTTTTTGTATCTGTTTAGCATTTGCAAAAAAGGGGTAATTAGTGATTGGAAAATTTTTTAATGCTTTTACAATCGGAAGTGTTTGATTAACCTTTGCAAAAAAAGAGGTAATGGGATTTGCGAATTGGACGAGGTGTCGTGATTATGTACTGTATAATACACAAGTGATGTTTTGGAGAGTATTGTCAATTTAACGAAAAATGACTGAAAAGTGTTTTGAGGGAGATGGGTCGCAAGGTGGGTCAAGTTGCATGAGGGTTCAGTAGCACGAGGGTTCAGTTGCATGGGGGTTCAGTTGTACGGGGTTTCGGTTATACAGGGGTTCAGTCGGTTATACAGGGGTTCACTTACATGGAGCGATTCAGTTGAACGAGGGGAGGGCGGGGGGTTTGCGATTTGGAGGAGATGGGATGATAGTGTACTGTATAATACACAAGTGATGTTTTGGGGAGTATTGTCAATTTAACGAGAAATGACTGAAAAGTGTTTTGAGGGAGATGGGTTGCATGGAGAGTTGAGTTGCTTGAGAGTTCAGTTAAAGGGGAGTACAGTTACACGGAGGTTTAGTTAAATGGAGTTGAGTTGCATGGGAGTTCAGTAGCACAAGGGTTCAGTTGCATGGGGTTCAGTCGGTTATACAGGGGTTCACTTACATGGAGCGATTCAGTTGAACGAGGGGAGGGGGGGGATTTGCGATTTGGAGGAGATGGGATGATAGTGTACTGTATAATACACAAGTGATGTTTTGGAGCGTATTGTCAATTTAACAAGAAATGACTGAAAAGTGTTTTGAGGGAGATGGGTTGCATGGAGGGTTGAGTTGCTTGAGAGTTCAGTTAAAGGGGAGTACAGTTACACGGAGGTTTAGTTAAAAGGGGTCAAGTTGCATGGGGGTTCAGTAGGACGAGGGTTCAGTTGCATGGGGGGTTCAAAAGCTTGGGATTCAGTTACATGGGGGGGGGGGATTGTTACCTGATTCTTTTATTCTAACTT
>JAQQPU010000148.1:100969-142074 GCA_029168905.1 Artemia sp. Kazakhstan ARC1039 | reverse complement strand
TCATTTCCCCAAACACATCCAATCAAAATTTTGAAATAGCCATTTTGTTCAGCGTAGTTTATTTCCAGATGGAAAATAAGTTTTTGAGGAGGACACTCCCCCACAACCTTCAGGGCAAAGGTTTTAAGTTATGCCCTGGGGGCATATAAGGTTTTTATAGAAGGTGTTGTCGTAGAAACTTCAAAAAAGGCTCATTCGATTGGAAATTCAAAGGGATAGTGCCCTTTTTAATAGTCGAAAGTGATTGGAGGGCAAATAGCCACTCTCTCACGTCCACCTTTTCCCCAAACATATCCAATCAAAATTTTCAGACAGCCATTTTATTAAACGTAGTTTTAAGGTCTGGAAATTAGGTCTTTGAGGATGACAACTCTCCCACAGCCCTCAGGGCAAGGGTTGTAATTTAAGGATTCTCCGAATCCTTCATATTATTTTTTATGGAAGGGGTAAACTTTAGAGAGGGCTCATTTGATTTTAATTTGAAAGTTCTTGTTCACTTTTTAAGAGTCAAAAGAGATTGGAGGGCAACTATCCTCCCCCTCCTCCACGCTCTAAATGCATCAGATAAAAATTTTGTTAAAAATAGTTGAAAGGTTAAGTGACCAAACTCTGGCGTCGACAAAACTGCCCAGGGCCCGGGGGCAGGAAGGGATTCTCGTATAAACTTCAGATAGGGCTCATTTGATTGAAAATGGGAAGTTCTAGTCCAGCTCTTACGAGTCAAAATCGATCGAAGGGCAAATACCCCCCACGCCCTTTTTTCCCACCCCTCCCTTTGAACTAGTTCTGTTTATACCTGAAGGCCCAATGAGAGATAGAATTTTTTTGTATTAACACACACCTATTAGGCATCTGCTCTCCTCCCTAACAAGGAAAGAAGCAGAGAGTGTAAGGCAGTGGTGGATCCAGGGGAGGGGCGAGAGGGGCGCCCCTCCCTAACGTAATCTAAAGTAATGTAATTAACTTATTTAACGCAAGATTGCGTTAATTAAACTTGCTCCTAACGCAAGATTATCAGATCAACCTATTTCGCCCCCCCCCCTAAAAAATCCTGGATCCGCCCCTGGTGTAAGGGCACTATAAATTTCAATTTGTAATTCAATGAACCCCGTTCCAAAGTTTGTGCAACCTTCTCTTCCACATAAAGTGTCCCTGGAAAAATAAATAAGTATTAATTCATTGAACCCTTATGGCTCTTTACTTAGGTAACGCTATAGCATTGCTTCTGAGCTAAAAAGTTGAGTAGAAATTTCAGCTTCCATTTTTATTAATATCCGAAATTATCTGAGGGGAATATGTTTGGGGAGCATATTCTACGGCTGGGAAATTTCTGCTGGGTGGAATTTAACTCGGGGGAATTATCAGCAGGAAAAGAAAATGTTCTTTGTAGGGGAGGAATTTCCCAGGGGTGGGTTTTCCAAATGTGAATTATTCAGGGAGGGGACGACTAAACACATTCGATAATATTCTAAATTTTACATTTGAAAGTAACGGGAGTAAAGAATCAACAAAAATGTCAGAGATAGCACTTCAGGTTCCTTTAGACGATTTTGTTCGTGTTTTTTGAAAAAAGACATTTTCAAAACACAGATTAATTTCATTTGTTTTAATTTCTCTGTGGCTGCTTAATTATGCATGTGAGGGGGGAGACTTCCCCCAACCACTCTCTCCGCTAAGGTTTCAGTTTTTATCTCAAGCCTTAAAAATGAACACAATGCGATAAAAGTTAAACTCAAAATAACATATATAGAATAATATATGCAAATAACAGGGAACAACAAATCAAAATTGCATATTATGAGTTGAGGCTCACCCAAATGATGGGCCAGGGGGCTCACCATTCCACAATCTATGAAATCAATCCTACAATAACTGAAAATATAAAGTATTTTTGAGTATTTTAACGTCTTCCACAACTCAAACGGTCCAACATTCTACAGCCCAATGAGTCTATCTAATCTCCTAAATTGGGAACGGAGGAGATAAGTGAAGTTCCACCCCGTATTGGATGAGTCTCCAACCTCACCCTCCCCCTCTCCTACTCTCTACGCTAAAGTTTTCTTCCTTCTGCCAACTACGCCGCCCCCACCCCAAAGACTTTAATAAGGTAAAGTTTTGTATGGGAAGTACACATAGTAAATATATTATAATTATCCAATTATAAGGTTAAAATACATACTCTGTGATAGATGCAAAATTGCTTTGGCACACAAAATCCTATTAAGGTCAATTCCAAACAGTCGTGATCCCTTTGTGTCAGCAAGTGAAATGGTCAAAACACCCTTATTGGAGCTATTTTTTCAATCTATTAATTGTTGCCAATCGATGTCCACAAGTTATGCAAGCTGTCTATTGTTCATACATAAGGTGTTTATCAAAGAGGTAATCGCATAGACTTTGAAAAAAGCCTCATTCGATTTAAATTGAAAGATCTAGATCCGTTTTGTAAAGTCAAGAATAATCGGACAGTAAGCAACCCCCCCATGCAATAAAAACTTGAAACTTTTTGCAATCAAAAACAAACAAAAATTAATTAAAAAAAACTTTCCGAAAATTAAGTTTTTCAAAGAAAACTAAAGGCCATTTTAAACTTAAGCTCAGGAGGTATTAATACTTGTTAAAATTCAAACTTAAAACGACCAGAAATTACTATTAAAGAATAAATGAAACCCAAAACGAACAGAAATTAAATAAACAATGATAGTAAAAAACATACAACAAGTAATAATATAAATAAATAAATAGATTTTAAAGCGAGTAATGCTTAGATTGAATATGAAAATCAAGCTTAAAACGAAAAAAATAGTTTGCTATTAAAATATAAACGAAACTTAAAACGAACAGAAATTAAATAAACAATCAATGCCAACAAACATACAATATATATTAATGTAAATGAATAAAATTTTTTTAGAACGAGTGAACCTTAAATTGAATATGCAAATCAAGTTTGAATCGAATAAAAGTAACTACAAACAAGAGTTTGGGTATCGCCTCACTGCAGAAGCCTAAAACCTACTGCGTCATTGGCGCTTTACTGAAAACGAATTATATTACAAATATTTTCTTTTGTACTTAATATTGAAAATAAATAATAAAATTACAGTAAAATTTTGAACTGATGAGCTTTCAGCAATTAATATAATTATACCTCAAATATTCAGTTTAATTTATTAGTTCTTTCCAAGATTGGTCGAGACAAATATAGTTTCACTACAAACAAAATTTGGATACTGCCCCCTTCTTTAACTGCAAAAACCTAAAGCCTTCTGCGTCATTGGCGCTTCACTGAAAACGAATTACTCTTATATTACAAATTTATTCTTTTCCAGTTCTTACAGCATTGAAAATGAAAATAAAAATTGCAGTGAAAAAAAATCTTGAACTGATGGATCTTTCAACAATTAGTATCATTATATATATAATATTTAATTTGATTTTGTTTAAACTTTCCAAGACTGTTCAAGACTCATATAGTTTTCAGTAAGGCGCCAATGACGCAGTAGGTTTTAGGCTTCTGCAGTGAGGCAATACCCAAACTCTTGTTTGTAGTTATTTTTATTCGATTCAAACTTGATTTGCATATTCAATTTAAGTTTTAAACGTTTTAAGATTTATTTATTCATTTACATTAATACATATTGTATGTTTGTTCGCATTGATTGTTTATTTAATTTCTGTTCGTTTTAACTTTCATTTATACTTTAATAGCAAACTATTTTTTTTCGTTTTAAGCTTGATTTTTATCTAAGCATTACTCGCTTTAAAATCTATTTATTCATTTATATTATTACTTGTTGTATGTTTTTTAATATGATTGTTTATTTAATTTCTGTTCGTTTTGTGTTTCATTTATTCTTTAATAGTAATTTCTGGTCGTTTTAAGTTTGAATTTTAACAGGTATTCATATCTCCTGAGCTTAAGTTTAAAATGACCTTTCCTTTACTTTGAAAAACTTATTTTTCGGAAAGTTTTTTTTAATTAATAAATTACAAATCTAGTTAAAATAACTTTTAAAACAGGACTCTGAAGTTGGAGTCTTACACCCCCCCTAGCAATAATTTCCAGAGGGCAAGGTTGATATTGGATGCAAATTTTTAGGCTCTAGTGAGGTATTTCCGAGAGCTATTAACGAAAATTCCTCATTTCTTTGAGCCAAGACTATGAATATTTCCCACCATCGTCACAATATGCGCCCCCTAACTCCCTAGCAATCATTTCCAGAGGGCAGGATTGATATTAGATGCAAATTCTTAGGAACTTTTCAGGTTTTTACAAAAACCCTTAACAAAAATACAGCATTTCTTTGAATTTATGTTAGATTTTCACTCTCCCCCTTCACTCCATGGAAAAATTCTTTTAATGCCTCCTCCTTAACTTTCAAACTGTAGAACACGTTACTCCATGTAATTCACGCCACAGTTCCATTATTTGACTGCCACCACACCCCCTAACAATCATTCCTGAGTTTTTTTCAGATATTTCTTGTAAAAAATTATGGCTGAATCCGCTGATTCAAGTTTTCGCAACTCTTTGTTACGTGATACACCATGTCAATTCACACCATCGTGGCATTATTCCATTTTCAAATATTTACATCGGAAAAGCAACAAATTCTACATTTCTTGTGGACAAGCGCGTGAAAATTCAACGCTGAAGTTCACTGATTTTCTTTATTTAATGCTGTAACTTTTAAAGAGACCTGTTGAAGTCTCTGGGTGTGTGTCTCCCTTTTTCAAAAATCAAATTTGCTTCAATAGAATACAAAACTTAGATTACAGACAAAATTGTCAACAAGTTGAATTTTCCATTTTACATCGAAAAAAAAATCTACTTTTCTTGTGGAATAATTAAAAAAACTTTCCACAAAATAAGTTTTTTCAAAGAAAAGTAAATAACTCCATTAAACCAAAAATGAGCAAAAATAAAATCAAATAATCTACTAAGCGTGAAACTACCACAAATCAGCATCGATAAATAAATGAAACCCAAAACGAACAGAAAAATCACTATCGACTATTAAAACGGGCACTAGCTTTTTTAATTTCCTCCCGAATGAGCCCTTTTTGAGTTTCTACGAGAACGCTTTCTATAAACACCTTATATGCCCCAGGGCATAAATTATAACCCTTTCCCTGAGGGACTTTCCAGAAATTTCAAATGGTGGGCGTGAGGGGAGGGGGGGGGGTTACTTGCCATCCAATCACTTTCGATTATTAGACAGGGCACTAGCCGTTTCAATTTCACTTTCTATGAAAAAAACCATATATGCCCCCAGGGCATAACTTACAACCCTTGCCCTGAGGGCTGTGAGGGGAGTGTCATCTTCAAAGAAATAATTTCCAGACTTTTTAAATTCCGTCGAACAAAAATGCTATCTCAAAATTTTGATTGCAGGTGTTTGGACAAATGGTGGGTGTGAGAGGCTCTTTTGATTGGAAATTGGAATGGCTTACACTCCAATTTACACTCCAATCACTCCAATCACGATTTACACTCCAGTCACTTTTTGCTAATAAAAAGGGCACAAGACCTTCTAATTTCCAATCGAATGAGGCCTTTTTGAAGTTTCTACAACATCACTATCTATAAAACCCTTATAAGCTCCCAGGGCATAACTTACAACCCTTGCCCTGAGGGCTCTGAGGGGGTTATCATCCTCAAAGACCTAATTTCTAGAACTTTTAACTACGTTGAACAAAATGGCTATCTAAAAATTTTGATTGGATCTGAGCCCTTTTCGAATTTCCTACGACAACTCCTTCGATACGAAGTGACCTGGTTTAAGACCAAGAAAAAAAATAAATTAAAAAACAATACATTATGCCCACTTCGTTCTTTACTTAGGCAGCGCTACTGTGCTACCTGTAATAGGTTTGCGAAACCTCAACACAAAGGTCTTTCGATGTGCTCCATTTAATGCTGTAGCTTTTATCAAGACCATTTGCAGCCTAAGGGAGTGTTTCCCTCTTTTAAAAAAATCGAATTTGCTTAAATAGAATGCAAAACGTAGATTTCAGGCAATTTTCTCGAGGGTTTTACACTGATACAGTGAATAACCAGGATTTTTTAAGAATTTTGCCTCTTGCTCTTCACGAAATTGTGCTGTTCATGATTTTTTAGAGGTTGTCCATGATTTCTGAACTTTGGTCTTGCTTTCTAGGGTTTGGCCTTGATATCTATGGTTTGATATGGATTTCTATATTTTGGTCTAGATTTCTAGAGATTCCCCTTGTTTTTATGAATTCATCTAGATTTTTAGGCATTGGTCACGATTTCTATGAATTCCTCCTGAATCTTTTCTTGATTTTTACGGATCGCTTATGTTTTCTACAGTTTTTTTATGATGTCACTGGATTTGTATGGATTCTGTGTGTTGATCCTGATGTTTTACAAATTTGTAGGGATTTCCATACAGCAATTATGATTTCTATTAATTCTTCGAGATTTCTATGTATTGGCTATGATTTATATGAATTCGTAAGGATTTCTATTTGTTAGTCAAGATTTTTTAGAGATTGGCCTTAATTTTTTAAAGTTTACTCTTGATTCCTACGGTTTGGTCCTGATTTCTATGGTTTGGTCTAGATTTACGGGATCGGACCTGATTTTTACACTTTGATCTCAGTTCTTGGGAATTTGTGCGGACTTCAATACGACTCCATTGATTTCTACAGCTTGGTTTCAATTTTTTATGAATTTGTCGGGTTTCCTTGTATTGGTCATGATTTTTTAGAGGTTGACCATGATTTCTACAGTTTTTTCTTGATTTCTAGGGTTTGGTCTTGATTTATATAGTTTGGTATGGATTTCTATGGTTTCATCCGGTTTACTAGGGATGCCAATAATTTTTATGAATTCGTCGGGATTTCTAAGCATTGTTTACGATTCCTATGAATTCCTCCTGAATTTATTGCATTGATTATCATTTCTAGTTTTTTTTTTCTAGATGTCTACGGATCGCTTATGTTTCTTACAGTTTTGTCTTGACGTCTCTGCATTAGTCTGGGCTCTTTAGGTTGATACTGTTTTTTTGAAATTTTTGTGGATTCCCATATAACACTTATGATTAATATTAATTCTTCCGGATTTCTATGTATTGGCAATGATTTCTTATGAATTCGTAAAGATTTGTATGGGTTAGTCAGGATTATTTCAAGATTGGCCTTAATTTTTAAAGTTTGTTATTGATTTTTATGGTTTGGTCCTGATTTCTGTGGTATGGTCTGGATTTCTAGGATAGAGCCTGATTTCTACAGTTTGCACTCTATTTTGATGAATTTGTCCAGATTTCAAGAGGATGCCATTAATTTCTACATTCTGGCCTAGATTTCTTATGAATTTGTCGGGTTTTCTATGTATTGGACATGATTTTTTTAGAGATCGACCATGATTTCTGCAGCTTGGTTATGATTTCTAGGGTTTGGTCTTGATATTTATGGTTTGGTATGGATTTTTAGGGATGTCCCTGATTTTTATGAATTCGTCTGCATTTCTAAGCATTGGTTACGATTTTTACGAATTCCTCCTAGATTTCTTGCATTGTTTATAATTTCTCGGGGATTTTTCTGGATTTCTAAGGACCGGTTATGTTTTATACGGTTTTTTCCATTCTTGATCTCTATGTATTTGCTATGATTTTTATGAATTCGTAGAGGATGCCTATGTATTAGTCACGATTTTTTAAGAGTTTGGTTTTGATTTCTACAAACTGTCAATGATATCTTTGGTTGCTCCTGATTTCTACAGTTTGCTCTTGATACTTATGAATTTGTCAGGGTTTCTTTGTATTAGTAATGATTTTTTAGAGGTTGACCATGATTTTTACAGTTTGGTCTTAGTTTCTATGGTTTGGGCTTGATTTCTATCGTTTGGTCCGGAATTGGTCCTGTCTTGTAGATAAGAACCTTATGACTTTTCTTGGAACGTCCTGCATTCATTGGCTTTAATATTTCTTGGCGATTAGACATAATCGGAGTTAAAAGAAATCTAAAACTTATATTTTGTACACGAGTTGCCTTTGTATCTTCTTACTTTGTAAGAGCGCCAGGGATTACTATTTCTCACCGTCCTTTCTTGGCTTTAATATTTCTTGACAATAAGGCATAATCGCGTTTTGTTGAGGTTCAGGAAGACTAAAATTTATATTCCTTAAACAAGACATTTTTCCTAGAAGTAGAAAGTTTTTCTTTACACTAAAATTTTTTTCTTAGAATTAGCGAGTTTTTCTTAATACTAACGAAATTTTAATTAATACTAACAAAATTTTTCTTAAAAGTAGCATATTCTTCTTAATAGTAACAATTTTTCTTAGAATGAACAGGTCTTGTTAAGGGTAAAAAAAATTTCTTATAGTAGCAATTATTTCTTAACACTAACTAATTTTCTCTTAGAAGTAGCAAGTTTTCGGTCAAAGATAACAAATTTCTCTTAGAAGTAACAATTTGTTGTTTATCGTAACAAGTTTTATTCTTAGAAGTACTAAATCGTTCTTAACACTAACAAATTTTTTGTTAGAAGTAACAAGTTTTTCTTAATATTAACAAAGTTTTAGTTAATACTAACAAAATGTTTCGTAGAAGTATTAAGTTTTTTAAGACGAAAACACGTTTTGCTCATTACTAACAAATTTTTCTAATAGTAGCAAGTTTTTCTTAACACTAACAAATTTTTCTTAGAAATATCAAGTTTTTTCTTCTTAATATTACGAAAAGTTTTACTTGATGCTAACAAATTTTTGTAGAAGTAGCAGGTTCTTCTCAATAGTAACACATTTTTTCTAACAGTAACATACTTTCTGTAAAAGGTAACAAATTTCTCTTAGAAGTAACAATTTTAACTTAATGATAACAAGACTTTTATTTTTATTACAATTAGCAAGATTTTTCTTGACACTAACGTTTTTCCTTAGAAGTAACAAGTTTTTTCTTAATACTAAAAAAAGTTTCACTTAATATTAACAAATCTGTCAAAGAACTAGCATGTTCTTCTTAATAGTACCACATTTTTTTAATAATAGCATGTTTTCTGTCAATGGTAATAAATTTCTTGTAGAAGTAACAACTTTCTGTCAATTGTAACAAATTTTTCTTAGAACTAATAAGTTTTTTTCTTCTTTTTTTCCACAGAAATTCTAACATCGCCCCTAAATATTTCTTATAGAATACAAAAGTTCAGTCATAACCCAAAATCATTCTTACAAAGTGAGGCTTCATTCTCATCGATGAGACAATTCTGATCTAAACTGGAACTTTTTCTCTTCATTGAGAAAATTCAGAAATAAAGTGGAACTTTCTCTCTTCATTAAAAAAATTCAGAATTGAAGTGTAACTTCTTCAATCTTCTAACAAGAATTCAGAAGTGAAGTAAGACTTCTATTTATTCTTTTAGAAAATTCAGAATTGAACTGGAACTATTTTTATTTTTTCGACTAATTAGGAATCGAAATGTAACTTCTTTCTCTTAAATGAAAAAATTCACAAGAGAACTTGAACTTTCTTTTTTCTTCGTTGAGAAATCCCGAACTAAAGTGGAACTATTTCTTCTTTACGAAAACTCAGAACTGAAGGGTAACTTTTTTTTCATTCTTTGGAAAACATTTGGAATGAAATTTTAACTTCTTTCTATCTTCTACCCAAAATTCAGAACTGAAGTGAGAATTCTTTCTCTTCATTAAGAAGAATCAGAAGAGAACTTGAACTTTTTTCTCTTCGTTGAGAAAACTCCGAACTCAAGTATAACTCTTTCTTCTTTAAGAAAACATAAGTGCAGTATTTTTCACTTCTTCGGTAAAAATATAGAGTTGAAGTTCAACATTTTTTCTCTTTTTTGGGAAAAATTCACGCTTGAAAATCAACATTTTTCTCTTCAATGGAAAAATTCAGAAGAGAACTTGAACTTTTCTTCCCTTCTTTGAGAAAACTCACAATTAAAGTGGAACTTTTTCTCTTCATGGAAAAAATTGAAATCGAAGCATAACTTGTTCTATCTTCTACCGAAAATTCAGAAGTGAAGTGAGACTTCTTTCTCTTCATTGAGAAAATTCAGAATTGAACTGGAACTATTTGTATTCTTTGGAAAATTTTAGAATCGAAATGTAAATTTTTTTCTCTTTTTTGAGAAAATTCAGAAGAGAACTTAAACTTTTTTTTCTCGTCTCTGAGAAAATTTCGCACTTAAATCGAGCTTTTTCTTCCGTAGGAAAACTCAGAACAGAACAGAATTTTTTTTTTCCTTGAAAAAAGTCAAAATCGGTCTTTTATTTTTCTCTTCTTTGATAGATTCAGAAAGGAACTTCAACTTTTATTTTCTTTGAGAAATTTAAAACTGATGTATAACTTCAGTTAACTACATTAAGTTAACAATGTTTAAGTTAGGCTCATTTAACTTTGTTTAGCATGAGTGGTCTTGCTAACCTAAGTTAAATGAACCTAACTTAAAAGTATTTAACTTAGTGTAGTTCAAGTCCGAATAGGTGTTAACACAAGTTAAATCAAAACTCCAATATAGTCTAACATTCTGTCATAGTCTAAGATTACACCCCTTTCCCTAAACAAAAACCTGTGTTTCTTGGCCCCAAAATTGATCAACTAATGATTCTAGCTGATTGGAAACTGAAACCAAAGATGCCTCTCGATTATGTAATGAAATCTACCGAATGTAGGCTTAAAAGAACTGTACTTTTGACGGGAACTAGATACTGCTCTGCCTCGCCAAGTATCATAATATCTCCAACAGGTTTTTGATGAGGCACGGTTATGTACACCGGCTTCGATGTTGTATAGCCAATCATTTTCCCAGAGCCGACCGAAGAGGCAGAAGTCTTCAGGCAGCTCTAAGTCGTTCTTCATCACTGACCCTTAATCTTTCTTCTGGCCTCCAGATCGATGTTTCCAATTTTCATGCAGATGTGCTTTAAAAGCGGACTTCGAGATGCATCGGTAATCTTCATTAAAATCCTCCAAATTGAATAATGGAATATCCGATTTGCATTTGATAATTAAAAGTTGTCAAACCAAAAAAACTGCATATTTCTACAACTTCCTGTTATATCGTGGATAGATCCTTCCTCCTTCTTAGAATGGGGGGATCACTCTATCATATAAGCCTAGTTTGTTTATAATTCGTAATATCATACTCCACTTGTCTCTATTATAAGTATACATATTATAGTTGATGTGCCAGTGATAGCAAGAGACTTCACTATGATCTGTAACCAACAATAAAAAGCACATTCAAAAATTACACCGCAAGCTCACTTCTTTAAACCAATGAATTCACAATCGAGAACACCATACATCTTTGAAGTTTATGTATTATAATGATTCAACTGATAATCAAATTCAATTTATTGACTGAGATACAAAAGCATCAAACACATGCTTTCAAACGAACTGTTATCTTAGCCTCGAAGCGCCAACAATATAAACAAAGTCTAAAGGTGGAATTGTGATATAACAGTTACGTAAATTCATTGCTGAAATTTCCAGGGAGTCAGGTGATGTAATTTTGTTCGTCCCGTATTCTAACCGTTGACTGACCTAGAAATATGCACGTTATTTTGTTTGTCCACGGATTGTAGGCCTATGATTGGCTGTGATCTTGTCCCGGCAGTATACTAGCTAATTGGAGGTCAATGATCTTGTTAGTTTAGTATTGGATACACGCCCTCTCCTGAAACGCCACTACAACTTTTAATTTGTGTTCCAGTGAGCCCACTCCCGATGTTCTAGGGCCACTGGGTCGGTACGATCACTCCTGGAAAAAAAATAAACACCCATCTGATATCTTTGTTTTGGCCAAAAAATACAAAATTCCATATCTTTGCAGATAAACCTCTTCAGTAGGGTTCACTGACACGCTGAATCTGATTATGTGATTTTCGTTAATATACGATGATAATTGGGGGGTGTTTTTCACTTTTTTTAGAAAATTAGGCAAACTTTCTAAGGCTCGTTGCCTTTGATGGGTAGGATAAAAATTAGTGAAACTTATATATTTTAAATTAGCATAATAAGCCGATTTATTCGATCTATATATTGGTATCAAAATTCCGTTTTCTACAGTTTCGGTTACTATTGAGCCGGGTTGCTCCTTACTTATAGTTCGTTACCACGAACTGTTTGAAAAATCTTTTTTTTTTGTGATAAGATGATAGATCATAGCAGAATTATTATCCAAAACAAAGGATAGGCCTACTATTGAGCTAAACATGAAAATCTCTGTATATCTTTTATCTTATCTAATTCTCATAATGTCCATTTTCAGATCATTAAAATTGACCACAATAAAGAAATTGGAGAGTGATTATATGTCACTGAGTTATATATTTCTGTATATAACTTATATGCCTAGTCAGTCAGTTACACATATTTATAAGTAGTAGGCTAAATATGTCACTCAGTTATATATTTCTGTATATAACATATATAGGCCTAGTCTGTGAGTTACACATATTTATAAGTAGTAGGTTTAATGTGTCACTGAGTTAAATATTTCTGTATATAACTTATATAGGCCTAGTCAGTGAGTTATGTATATTTATAAGTAGTAGGTTAAATATGTCACTGAGTTATTGCCTTTGCAAAACAAAAGTGATCCGTTTATCTGGCCTCCCCCAGGCCATTCAGCATGTCCCAGGGTGGCGATAGGGGAACGCTCTACAGATATGTAGGGTACCTCCATAGGAGGCACGGACCAAGGGGGGACCTTGTCCCTGGGGGTCCATAATAGAATCTGGGGCACCCTTGCCCGGGGTCATAAATACAGGCGGAGGAGGAAGAAGACCCCTCAAATGTACACTCAAAAGGACCCACTTGTTTATCCACAAGTTCCATGAGTTGCAAACCTTCTCCCAGCAATGGGTTAAATTGCATGGTGATGCAGAACACCATCGCGGGAGGATCCTCTATAGGAGGACAACTGTGGCAGGGCGTAAGATCCAGATCTATGGACAACGGCCTCTGCAAAGGGCTGCCTCGACCTTTTCGGGGTACCTGCAAGACTGGGGACCTTGCGGTCAACTCTATTCCCACTTGAGGAGTGGCGCCCCTCGAGGAAATTATAGCCTAGTAAACGACACAGCATTCGCACGGGATTCTGACTAATGGACAATTCTTCTGGGATTGGTATGTTTTGATGGGCGTCTTTGGGCTGAAAAACCTCTTCCTAGCTAATTTATCTATTACGGGTTGCCTCCCCGTAGTAGCATAATATTTGTAGGCATGAATATATAATGAGTCGGAGGTAATAGGCTTGAGATTGTCTGTGCAGGATTTCGACTCTTGTTGATAGAAGAGCATCGCCAAGCGCTGAAAACCATGTTGTGACCAAGATGGGCCCAGGATTGCACAAAGCCTCCATTCATGGAGGTCCCAGGGACTTCTTGCTGTCCGGTTCTAAGCCGGCTTAAGCACTTCGGTGTAGACTTGAGAAGATATGTGATCCCCGTCCTGCACTGGTATCCGGGATCATTGCTTTTCCTGAGGCGAAAAAAACTTCAATGATTTAAAGAACATGAAAATTGGAACTTGGAATGTTACGACATTAAAAAATGACTATCGTATCGACATTTTGACTGACGAATTCAGACGATTCGAACTGGATCTATTAGGAGTTTCAGAAACTCATATCCCAGGGGTAGGAAGCATGAAATTAGGTGATATAGAATTTGTTTACTCAGGCAGGAAGGATGGGTTACATAGACAGGGAGTAGGGCTCATGATGAATAAGGAAGCTGCTAAGTCTTGTTTAGGCTGGGAAGGTATTAATAATAGAATACTAATTGCTCATTTTATGACTAGAAAGTTCAAGGTATCAGTTATAGTAGTATACGCCCCTGTAGAACCGACTGATGGAGATACTAGTGACTCAGATGAATTCTACTTACAGTTACAGGAGCAAATAGACAAGGTCCCAGGTAGAAATATGATGTTATTGCTGGGAGATTTTAACGCCCAGGTTGGTAGAAATAAGGATAGATGGTATCCCAGCTTAGGTAAATTTGGTGTAGGAAAAGAAAACAGTAATGGATACAGACTTTTGCAATTTTGTAGGTATAACAATCTAGTTATAACCAATACGGTGTTTGGTCATAAAATGGCTCATAAGCTAACATGGTATTCACGTGATGGTAAGACAGCAAACCTTATTGATTATGTTATAGTAAATCGAAGACTGGCAGGATCAATACAAGATACTAGGGTATATAGGAGTGCTGTTATTGATGTTAAAAGTAAAGATCACCATCTAGTAGTGTCAAGGGTTAATTTAAAGCTGAAATATCGGAAGGGTAATTACCTCCCGGGAAGTTATGATGTTAGTAGACTCCAGGATGAGAATTTGAGAGAAACTTTCCAGGAACAGTTGAATACTAAACTTGAGAGTTTAAAATTTGATAATGTGGAAGATGGTTGGAATAATTTTAGAAAAATAATTTGTGAAGTTGCTGAAGGTGTATTAGGGAAGAAAGCTAGAACTGCAGCTAAGAATATTAGTGAAAAAGCTTTAAGTTTAATAGAAAGGAGAAAGGACTTGTACAAGAATTATCTGAGTGATAGATCACATGAAAACAAAAGAAATGTAAAGAAAGTGGAGAAAGCATTGAAATATGAACTAAGGAGGTGTGAAGTGGAGGCCATGGATAAAATTGCCGAGGATTTAGAAGATGCAGCTAGACGGCATAATAGTAAAATATTGTACTGGCACGTTAACAAATTGAGAGGTAGTAGTCAATCCGGACTTGTCCCAGTTAAAGATAGGAATGGGGTGGCAATTAGCGATAAGACAAAAGCTAAAGCGAGATGGGCCGAACATTTTGAGAATTTGCTTAACCGAGATAGAGTTGCAGGAAAAAATATAGAGGAAAATGAAAAAGTTTGTGATACCTTGGATGTGAAGGAAGATTTGTTTTGTGAGGAGGAATTAGAAACAGTACTAAAAGGATTAAAGAATAATAAGGCTCCAGGTGCTGATAGGGTAGTAAATGAGTTTCTTAAATATGGTGGCTCTGAGGTTAGAAATAAGTTATTGAAGATTATGAATATGATTTTTGAAAAAGGGGAAGTACCTAACGATTTTAGGAAAACCTTAATTAAGCCACTTTATAAGAAAGGTGATAAAAGTGAGTGTGGTAATTATCGAGGCATTAGTCTGGTCTCTGTAGGTAGCAAATTGCTTAGTAATATGATACTTTTTAGACTGAGAGATGCCGTAGACAAAGTTTTAAGAGAAGAGCAGTGCGGTTTTAGAAAAGGTAGAGGATGTGTTGACCAAATTTTCACTCTTAGGTTAATAATTGAGAAGTGCCTAAGTTTTCAAACACCTATGGTCCTCAGTTTTATAGATTATGAGCAAGCGTTCGATTCTGTTGATAGAGGAGCTTTAGTAAAGGTTTTATCCTTGTATGGTATACCAGACAAATACATTAAAGTGATTAGTGCTATGTACGAGAATAACACTGCTGCGGTTAAGGTAGGAAATGAGGTTAGCAGCTGGTTTTGTATTAAATCAGGAGTTAAGCAGGGTTGTGTTCTATCCCCCTTTATATGGATTATTTTGATGGACTTTGTTTTAAGGAGCACAGGAAAGGCAATGGGAGACCACGGAATCAAATGGGGAGGAAAAAGTCTCCTGGACTTGGATTATGCTGATGATTTAAGCATCCTAGATGAAAGTGTGAGCAAAATGAATGAAGTTTTAGAGGTTTTGCGAGTTCAGGGTGCTAGTATTGGTTTGAAAATTAATGTTAGGAAGACCAAGTCACTAAGGCTAGGAATAAGTGAAGATGAAAAGGTGACGTTGGGTAATGAAAAGATTGATCAGGTGGGCAGTTTCACTTACCTTGGTAGTATTATTAGTAAAGATGGTGGGAGCAGTGAAGATGTTAAAAATAGAATAGCCAAGGCTCAGGGTGTTTTTTCACAGTTAAAAAAAGTCTGGAAGAATAGGAAGATAAGTCTGCAAACCAAGATTAGAATATTAGAAGCTACAGTGATGACAGTGGTCAAATATGGCTCTGAAGCATGGACGCTCCGAAAAGCGGATGAAGATTTGCTAGATGTTTTCCAGAGAAATTGCTTAAGGATTGTTCTGGGTACCCGGCTGACTGACCGTATTTCAAACAATAGGCTATACGAAAAATGTGGTTCAATACCGCTTTCTAGGTCTATAATGAAAGAAAGGTTGAGGTGGTTAGGGCATGTTGTTCGGATGAGGGATGACAGATTGCCGAAGATTGTTCTTTTCGGCCAACCATCTAGGGCTAAACGGAAAGCAGGTCATCCCCGTCTGGGTTGGGAGGACGTCATAAAGAAAGATTTAAAGGAAATGGGAACTTCGTGGGCGGGTGTAAAAAGGGAGGCTTTGAATAGATTGGGGTGGAGGAGGAGCGTGCGTAGCTGTGTTGGCCTCAGGCGGCTTGGTGCTGCGATGAGTTGTTAGTAGTATGAAATGTTCGCTGTCACCAGAATGATTACAAACAAAACCCACTACCAAAAAGTAAATGCATTTGTATCTGTTGCGGAAACAGAAAATATTGTCTGTCTCCTCCCCCACCTAAATCTTTAAAAAACAACATATTTGGTCATTTTATTGTATTTTAAATGAATCCCCCCACTCTAACATTGTCATGGATAGGTGCCACTGCCAATATCCAATTTAAACAAAGTCCATCATTGTATCAATATCAGATCACAGAACTTAAAACCAATCAAGGATTTTGGACAACGATTAATAAATGTTTGCTATCAGCGGAAAGACCGCAAGCAAAAACACATTACCGAAAAGAAAATAAACTTGCATATATTGCAGTAACAATGAATATTGTCCCCCCCCGCCAAGGCTGTATCCAGGGGGTTAGAATGTTTAACTCCTCCCCCCCCAAAAAAAAATGTTTGTCTGACTTTTAAAAATGTAACAAAATTAGAAATATTTTTTTGTTATTTGTTTCTTTTAATTTTCCTTTGTAACCCACCCCTAAAAAAACATTTTATGACCCCCTCGAAATAAAATACTAGATACGGCCCTGCCCCCTGCTAACTAACATTTTTGTGAATTGGCGTCACTGCCTATTTTATCTAAATAAGCTGTGTTATTGTATTGATATTAGCCCAAAGAATTTCACCCCAATCAAGGGCCTTGTACAATGATTGTTAAATGTTTTCTGTCGCCAGAATGATAACAAACAAAAATCCATTATCGACAAGTAGATACGCTTTCATTTATTCGGGAAACAACAAATATCGTTTCTTCAAAATAAATACTGTTGCTTTCCACATTTAAAAAAACTTGTTTACGATAAAGTTACAAAGTTGTCAGTTCATTGTTTTGTCACGAATAAAAGATTACTTGGGATTATGAATCAATTTCTAGTGCATACATTAGTATTCCTATGCAAGTAATGGGAAGCACGATTTCTATTAGAAAACGAAAATTTACTCAGTATACTAATGCTAGCCCTACTTATTTTCCATGATTATTCCTAATGATGGGATTGCCATTAGTCAACGCAAGCTGTCAGTACCACACTTTGACACTTCAAGACATGACTAATCCTAAATTTTTCGGCTTTGAAATAAAATTAATTTAAGAAAACAAAGTTTTTCCGAGGGAAGTAAAGAGCGAAGTTAAAACTTAAACGGAAAAAACTGTTAATTCACAGCCTATCTAATATATATCAATAAAACTAGTACAAATAAACCAACTAATTATGTTTCCCTAAGCTTTTAGGATTATGAAAAACTAGCGCTTTACTGAAAACACATAAGTCAAGCATAAAAAACGGGAATAATGAATTGGGAGTCAAAAATGAGTAAGTAGCCTGACAACAATAAACTAATCCATAAAGCTTTTCACAGTTTTACACCAGTTGTGACATCCGCAACTTTCAGTATACAAATAAAATTATGTTAAAAACATAAGCGTAAAATAGAATACTTTTTTAATAAGTGTGAAGTAATTGAACAGCATACCGAAATATTGGATTGATTTATCAGGTAGCATTTTGGTCTCGCCAGCTATAATACCAATAGTGAGTAATATACAGTCTTAATGTGTAAGATATATGCTTTAGCATTACTTGAAATGAAGATCAAATAAGACATAATATGAACTCTGGAAACCCGATTATTTCTCTCTATACAACAGTGAATTTCAAGCTATGATACAAATTCAAAGGCTAGTTCATAGTCCTAATACTATCAAGATGGCGTTACTTCAAACTTGTGTACAAACTAATCATGAATGTCCTTTTCAGAATTAAAACGAGAGCCAATTATTGAACTGAGCCGTTGTGGCATTGTGCAGAAGTGATACCAAATTAAACGTAAAAAAAATTAAAGCAACAATCCTAAAATGGATTGTTGCTTTATCCTAAAAGGGATTGACAATAATTCTATTCTGTAAAAACCGTCTTTAATTTGTCTGCTTTTACTGTACCAATCTCCTATATTATTTTGTGTTTTCAGTGAAGCCCTAGTTTTTTATAATCTTAAAAGAATAGTGAAACAAAATTAGTTGGTTTATTTGCACTAGTTTTATTGATGTAGATTAGATAGGCAGTAATAATTTTGGTCCGTTTTAAGTTTCAAGTATAAGTTTCAGTTTCAACTATTCAACTATCAGTTTCAACTATAACTTTTTAAGTTTCAACTATTAAGTTTCAACAATAATTAGTTGGTATATTTAAACTAGTGTTATTGATGTTTATTAGATAGGCAGTAATAGTTTTGGTCCGTTTTAAGTTTCAACTTCGCTCTTTACTACCCTCGAAAAAACTTTGTTTTTTTAAAAATAAATCTCTAATCATTTTTTATTATAATTTAATGTAGAAATAACGCTGCCATGATCTTTTTATTTATGCGGAATAACGTATGTTGGTTTTAAGTTTTAATATCACCCCTTAGTTTCATTTGAAAACTTATTTTTAATATATTTTCTAATTATCCCCGAACTAGGGGAGATAAGACCCTTCTAGAAAATGCTGCAAAGAACCTTGACAGCTACGAAAAACTTTAAGTCTGTAACATAAAGTTCATTGTCCATACTTCACAAAACAATACATGTTTTTCAGGAACGTTTGTTTTTCGATAAGCAAAAAGCTATTTTTACTCGGCCGACTTCGCCTGAAAAAGCCATAATGAAGACAGGGCCTTATAAATTACCTACTGACTAGCCAAAACCAGAAGGCCACTGCAACAAAAGAGAACTGTTTAAGGGCTCATTTAAAAGCTTGTATTCATACCTAACTGCTTGTTATAAATTTAACTTGATAGCACATTCGCATA
Source organism: Artemia sp. Kazakhstan ARC1039 (assembly GCA_029168905.1). NCBI lineage: Eukaryota > Metazoa > Arthropoda > Branchiopoda > Anostraca > Artemiidae > Artemia > Artemia sp. Kazakhstan ARC1039. The sequence goes on along the minus strand of JAQQPU010000148.1, from coordinate 122,790 downwards.
AAGTGCACTTTCGGATGTTTCCCCGTTTTTTAAATGAAAAATAAGTGCCTTTTCCAAAGAAATGACCAAAAAATGTGTTTTTCAAAACCTAGGCAGAAGCAAAAAAACAAAGGGGGCAAGGACGTCCCTTCCCCCTAATGACCGCCGTTACAGCTAGCACACAGGTTTCATCGGACTTCATCGGAGAGTGAAGGTTGAAGGTTCAATTCAAACTATTGATCATTCAAGCTTAATTTTTGGTAGATTTTCAGTTGAAAAGTTTTAAGTTTTAGTTAATTTTTATTTCGTAATACTCAATTACTTTTAAGATGAGTAGGTGATTTAAGAACCTTACTAAGAGGGTCTGGAGGGGGGTATATGTGAGGGTTTTTCTAAAACCTCCAGTTAAGGGCTTTGGACCATAATTATCGCAATGGTACTGTTTTATGCTTCCAAACTCCTCCACTTAAGAATTGGTTCAAAAAGTACCGTTTTTAGTGCTATATGGCACTTTTTGTTGGTAAAATTCATAAAAAGTACGTAGATATGAATAATAGGTTTAAAATGAGCCTTCCCGGGATATGCTTTAAAAAATGAGTGCATCATATTGGCAAAAATAGTGGATTATCTGAAAAGTAATCATAAGAAGAAATAAACCATGACTGAAAAAAACAATCCCAGCTAGAATTGAACGCATGATAATCTAATTTGAAGTCCAGCGATGTACAAACAGAACCACGCCTCTAATAAAGTACCGTAGTTTAATATATTCGTGTTTGTAGGACTTAAATTGTGTAGCTTATTAAGGGGGCCTGGAGGAGGAATTTGCGGAAGGTGTTTTTTTCAAACCTCCAGTTAAGGGTTTTGCACCATAGTTATTACAATGATACCGTTTTCTGCTTCCAAGATTTTCCATTTAAGAAGTGGCACCGAGCACTGTTTCAGTGCTGTATCTCACTTACGAATGATAGAATTGATAAAAAGCACGTAGATATGAGACAAAATTTTCAAATGAGCCATTAAACATCACTCTAAAAATTTATGGCACTATCCCCAGCTTTTCTACTTGAGACATGGCACCAAAAGTGCCGTTCTAAGTGCCATTTGAAACTTACAGATCGTGGAATTTTTAGGAAGAACGTAGATATGAGTAATATTTTTTATATGAGCTATCAAGAATCTATCTAAGACGTTCTGGTAGCCCGCTAGCCCAACCCCTCAAGAAACGGCATAAAAAGTGCCTTTTTTCGTGCCATCTGGCACTTGAAGACAGCGGAATTTATATAAACCACGTACATATGAGAAATAGGTTTTTAATGAGCTGTTAAGCATCTTTCTATGATATTCTAGTAACCCGCTAGGCCTGGAAAAAAAGAAGAAAAAGAAAAAAAAAGATCGTTTTAATTTTTTTTTTTACATTTAGTTACTATGGGCTGTGGTTGCTCTTTACTAGGTTGCAGCTAATGCTTCAACCATGACAAAGAGTTCATTGCAGATTCTCCCCAGAGACTAGTTAACATTGAAGTCTCTGAAATCTAATAGTTGGTAGAATTTTTAAAAACATAGTATATATAAGCTATAACTTTTAATTGAGCCATTGAACATCTATCTATGATGGTGTGGTATCCTGCTAATGTTTCAGTAGCTTATTGATGAGCAGACATGAAACTTACTAAGGGGGCTGGGAGGGAGAGTGTACGGGAAGGGTTCTTGTAAACATCCAGTTTAAGGGTTCTGGAACATAACTATTACAGTAGTACCTGTTTTGTACTTCAGACCTTTTCCACTAAAGAAGTGGCACCAAAAGTGTTGTTTTCAGTGCTAGCCTATATCGCACTTAGGAATGATAAAATTGATAAAAAGAAACAAACACGTATATATGAGCAATAGCTTTCAAATAAGCCATTAAACATCACTTTTATAAGTTCTGCTAGTCTAATAGCCCCAGGTTTTTCCCTTGAGACATGGCACCAAAAGTGCCGTTTTTAGTGCCATTTGGAACTTGCTGAGGGTGGAATTTATGTGAAGGACGTGGATATGAGCAATATCTCTTATATGAGCTATAAAAGACCTGTCCACGATGCTCTAGTAGCCTGCTAGTGTCACCCCTTGATAAACGGCAAAAAAGTTCATTTTAGTGCCATATGACACTTGCAGATGGCAGAACTTATAAAAAGCACGTAGATATGAGAAATAGATTTTGAATGAGCCATTAAGCATCTCTCTATGAGATTCTGGTAGCCCGCTCGGCCTGTTGAAAAACAAAACAAAAAAAAACAAAAAAAACGGGAGACAGATCAGTGCTACCGATTCAATAAAAGTGATTTCCCTTCTTGTTCAAGGAGGGGGACAATAATCTCCCTGACTAAGGTTTTCGACCTTGCTGATTCTAAATAGTACAATTTTATTTTTAGCTGGTGCCATTTTCGAGGGGTTTCAGACTTATTTCGAAATCGCCATAATTTTTTTTTTGCAATAAAGTTTTACTTCTAAGACGAACCGAAATAATAGCTACAATTCCTGAGTCAGTGTCATATGGCATTTTTTTTTTTTTTTCACTAGGCAGTATTTTCCTAAACATGTGTTTTGAATTTTGGTTCTTACCGTGTTAAAGAGTTTATAGTGAATTCTCCCAACAGACTAATGAGACTTACTAAGGGGGCTTGGAGGGGTGTATACGTAAGGGGTTCTTGTAAAGTTCCAGTTAAGGGTTTTTGACCATAGTTATTACAATGGTGCCGTTTTATACTTCGAAGCTTTTCCACTTAAGAAGGGGCACAAAAGGTGCCGTTGTTTGTGCTATTTGGCATTTACGGATGAAAAAACTGATTAAAAGCAAGCAGATATGAGCAATAGCTTTTAAATCAGCTATTAAACATCTCTCTAAGAATTTCTGGCAGCCCACTAGCCCCTATTGGGCTAGTGGGCCACTGGAGACATGGTACCAATGTCTCTTTCCACTTGAGACATGGTACCAATAGTGCCTTTTTTAGTGCCATTTAGCACTTGCAGATGGCGGAATCATAGGCAGCGCAGTAGCGCTGCCTAAGTAAAGAACGATGTTGGCACAAAGTATTATTATTATTATTAGTTAAAAAAACTTTTTCCACAAAATAAGTTTTTCAAAGAAAGGAAATTAAACCAAAAATTAGCAAAACTTAAATCAAATAATTTACCAAGCCTGAAACTACCACAAATCAGCATCGATAAATAAATGAAATGAACAGAAATTAACATGAGAAGGCTTCAAAACCTATGCCTTCCCAAGACCAGAACATAATTTGCACTTTATTGAAAAAATATAAATGTCTTTACTTTTGTAACTTTAATAAGTAAAAAAATATTAACATTTTGATTACTAAATATCAGTATATGTATATTAAACTGACAACGCAAATTCCTTTCTATTTTGTAGGGGCATATAAGGTTTTTATAGAAGGCGTTGTCGTAGAAACTTCTAAAGGGCTGATTGGATTGGAAATTGAAATGGCTATTGCCCTTTTTAATATTCGATAGTGATTGGAAGGCAACTAACACCCCTTCAACGCCCACCATTTATCCAAAACCATCCAATAAAAATTTTGAGATAGCCATTTTGTTCAAAGTACGTAGTTGAAAGGTCAGGAAATTATATTTTTGAGGATGACACTCCGCCCACAGCCCTCAGGGTAAGGGTTGTAAGTTATGCCCTGGGGGCATAGATTTTTATTGAAAGCTTTGTCGTAGAGACTTGAAAAGGGGCTCACTCGATTGAAAATTCAAAGGGCTAGTGCCCTTTTTAATATTCGAAAGTGATTCGAGGGCAATTAACGCCCGCCTCTCACGACCGCTTTTTCCCCAAACACATCCAATAGAATTTTTTAGATAGCCATATTGTCCAACGTAGTTAAACGTTTTAGAAATTAGGTCTTTGAGGTTGATAACCCGCTCAGAGCCCTCAGGGCAAGGGTTGTAAGTTATGTCCAGGGGGCATATAAGGTTTTTATAGATAGTGTTGTTGTAGAAATATCAAAAAGGAATAATTCGATTAGAGATTAAAAGGGCTTGTGCCCTTTTTAATAGTCGAAAGTGTTTGGAGAATAACTAACACCCCTCTCACACCCACCATTTCCCGAAACACATCCAATCAAAATTTTGAGATAGCCATTTTGGTCGATGTAGTTAAAAAGTCCGAAAATTATGTTTTTGAGGATGACACTCCCCCCATAGCCCTCAGGGAAAGGGTTGTAATTTATACCCTGGGGGCATATAAGGTTTTTTTTATACAAAGTGTTGTCGTAAAAAATTCAAAAGGGAATCATTCGATTGAATATTGACACAGCTAGTCCCTTTTTAATAGTCGAAAGTGATTGGAGGACAAGTAACCCCACTCTCACGCCCACCATTTCCCCAAACATATCCAATCAAAATTTTGAGATAAAAATTTTGTTCAACGTAGATGAAAGGTCCAGGAATTATGTGTTTGAGGATGACAGCCCCCTCAAAGCCCTCAAAGCAAGGGTTGTAAGTTATGCCCTGGGGCATATAAGGTTTTTATAGACACCGTTGTCGTAGAAACTTCAAAAAGGGCTCGTTCGATTGGAAACTGAAATGGCTAGTGCCCAATTTAATAGTCGGAAGTTCTCTCCCCCAGCCCTCAGGACAAGGGTTGTACGTTTTGTCCTGTGGGCATATAAGGTTTTTATTGAAAGTGTTGTCGTAGAAACTTCAAAAGGGTTCACTAGATTGGATATTGAAAGGGCTAGTGCCCTTTTTAATAGTAGGAAGTGATTGTAGGGCAACTAACCCCCTCTCACGCCCACCATTTCCCCAAACACATCCAATCAAAATTCTGATATAGCAGTTTTTATAGCAGTTATGGGTTATTATATTTTTTAATATTGGACGTGATCGTCTCTTACTAGGTTGCTAGCTACCGCTGCAACCCGGAAAAGACTTGAATTAAAAAATTAAGATTATTGCTCATACACCATAAATATTTTTGCAGTTTACATAATAACCATAGCGATTCTGAACTGAAAACTAAAAGAAAATGAAAAATTGAATTTCTTTTCTACGGGAATATAACAAAAAAATACGCACTTTAGATGTTGCCCCAAAAAAGTTTGGTCACAGAAGACAAAAATCTTGACAAAGCTTTCTTACTCATGACTTAATACCTCTGTTCACCCTAGAATACATTTCCGACTTTGTGTATCATAGGGTGTCAGCAACTACAGATTTCAAAGGTCAAAGGCAAAAATCGATGTGTTTCACGTTTATTGCAAATATAATGATTCCCGTGGTTTTCGTTTAATTCTTGATAATAAACATTTCAGTTACTATTGAGTAGATTCGTTCTTTACTATTCTATATAATGATTCCTTTTAATACTTCAGTTACTATGGGCTACAATTGGTTCTCTAATTAAAAAAAAAGATACTGTATATACAGCAATCTCCTGGTTGCAGCCACTTTTCTTCATGTTCAAGCCACTATATTTCTCTTGTTGTTCAAGCCATGGGACTATAAGTTTCCTGTATAGGGGTTTCGGACAAGGCGGTTCTAATAGTGTAGTTTGTATTTTGGCCTGATTGTATTTTGAGGAATTATGACCCATTTCCTTTTTGACTATGGGGCGTGATCATCTCTTGCTAAGTTGCTATCTACCGCTACAACCCGGATTGCTAGCTACCGTTGCAACCCGGATGATTACAAACAGAAAAATGCCTACGGCTTTTCCTTCTTTGAAATAGTAAGAGACGAACCACAAAGACTCAGGCAGCTAATTAAGTCCAATATATGCAATGGTTTGCTCTTCTAATGATCGTCAATTAACATAATGCACACCAGGCTAGCTACCGCTGCAACCCAGGCCTTCCTTTAATATAACGCGTCCTTTAATAGAGTTCGAGTTTGTCCTTTAATATAACTCTTTTTCGATATTGTTTCAAAATGTGTAATCTTTCATAATACACAAGCTTCGGTAGCTCAGTGAGTAGAGAGTAGGTCCCTTAATCCAAAGGTCATGAGTTCGATCCTTACCCGGGGCAAAATTTTTAATTTATTTCAAATGGATGATGATGGCTTCTTGGAAACTAAGCTTTTATTACAAAGTTTTAGTTTCTTTATGGGCTTTACTGTTCATTCTTTACTTTATTATCTTACATAAAAGCATAAGAGAAAATCCGAGCTCAAAATTCAGCTTCTCATATCTTCTTTTTTTGTTGATGAATTTGTTGATGATTTTTTTGTTTGTGAATGACTTAAAAATTAATGATAATCATATATTACTTATTCAGATAAGCCCGTCTAGCTCATTCGGTAGAGCTTGAGGCTTATATTCTCAGAGTCGTGGTTTCGAGCCCAACGCTGGGCGTATTTTTATTAATTGAAAATTTCTCATCTTGTCTGCAAAAGCAACCTCGATTTATTTAAGTCGTTTTTTTCCTGCCTTATTTTATTCATAATATGTTTACTTAAGATTTTCTTTTTCAATAATTGTTTATATCATTTTCTTATTCACGAGCACTACCTCTATCACTTGTAATATTTTATTGCTTGAAAAAACAAGAGGAAATACGAGCTCAAAATTCAGCTTCTCATATCTTCTCTTTTGTCTTTTTTCTCTTTTTTGATGAATTCGTTGATGATTTTCTTTTGTTTGTAAGTTACTTGAAATTAATGATAATCATATATTATTTATTCAGTAACTATTTACAAGCCCGGCTCGTTCAGTCGGTAGAGCGTGAGATTCGTAATCTCAAGGTCGTGGGTTTCGATTTCCACGTCGGGCATAGTTTTATCAATTTAAAATTTTTCGTCCTGGCAGCAAAAACAAGCTCTACTAATTTGTTTAATTCGTTTTTTCCTGCCTTATTTTATTATTAATATGTTTACGCAAGGTTTCTTTTTTCAATAATTGTTTATATAATTTTTTTACTTACGAGCAATACCTATATTATTTGTAATATTTTCTTACTTACAAAAATAAGGGAAAATCCGAGCTAGTTTTTTTCTTCTGACATTAAAGCATAAAAAAACCACTGAAACTGCGTGGAATCAATATCATTATATATTAAACAAAAAAGATAAATACCTTATATGCAGAATATCGTAGTTTCAGCCACTTTTCTTGATTTTGAAATCAATATATTTCCTTTGCCAATATATTTAAGGCCAATAGGATTTTCAACCCAATATACGTTCTTGATTTTCAATCATTTTTGTCAAGCCAAGGAAGGTAATTTTCCTGTATAGGGGTTTCGGACAAAGCAGTTCTAGTAGTGTACTACTTGTTTTGATTTGACCCTATTTTTAGAAGTTAAGAATTATTTTAGTTTTTACTATGGGGCGTGATCGTCTCTTACTAGGTTGCTAGCTATCATTACACCCCGGACTAGGTTTCAGCTATGTCCGATGAAACTTACATAGTCCCCATTTATAATGAATTATTGTTTAAGGTTTTTGAATTGTTGTAATCCCTTGTAAAAATATACACAAATGTGTTTGCAATTACCAGTTTATTTGCTCTTTACGCAATTAAATCTCTTTTCATACTAAGGCCTGTTCAAAGATATTTGATTATTACAGCAAGTCGACTTTTCTAACAACGATTTCTACTAAGCTTGAAACTTTTCTTTTATTTTTTAACGTTTTTTGAATTGTTGTAATCCGTTGTTAAAATTTATACAAATTTTTTTCAACTACCCGTTTTTTTGCTCTTTCCGCAATTCAATGTCTTTTCATATTGCAATCTATTCAAAAATATTTGATTATTACAGAAAATTCGATTTCTTAAGACGATTTCCACTAAGCTTCAAACGTTTAGTTTTCTATTTTAAGGTTTTGAAATTGTTGTAATCCTTTGTCAAAATATATACAAATATTTTTCTAATTTCCAGTTTTTTCCTCCTTACGCAATTTAATGTCTTTCATTGCTCTGTCTTTTCAAAGATACTGATTATTAAAGTAAGTCCAATTTCTAAAAACGATTCTACTAAGCTTCATTTTTTTTATGTTTTTGAATTGTTGTTATCCCTTGTTAAAATATATACAAAAATTTTTGCAATTACCAATTTTTTTTGCTCTTTAATCAATTAAATGTTGTTTCATTCTGCAAACTATTCAAAGACATTTGATTATTACAGCATATCCGATTTCTAACAGCAATTTCTACTAAACTTCAAACTTTTGGTTTTAATTTTCCAGATTTTTGAATTGTTGTAATCCCTTGTCAAAATATTTACAAATATTTTGCAATCAGTATTTTGCTCTTTATGCAATTAAATGTTTTTTCGTACTGCATCTATTCAAAGATATTTGATTATTAAAGCAAGTTCGATTTTTAACAATGATTTCTACTAAGCTTCAAACTTTTGGTTTTACTTTTTAAAGTTTTTGAATTGTTTTAATCCCTGTTAAAATGTATACAAACATTTTTGCAATTACCAGTTTGTTTGCTCTTTACGCAATTAAGTATCTTTTCATACTGCAGTCTATTCAAAGACAATATATATCTGCGTGCATTCGGCACGCGGAAGGCTTCTATATATGGATTCTTTATGCGGATATAATTAAAATAATCATCTATATAGTGATTCCTTTTATTACTTCAGTTACTATGGGCTACAGTTCGTTGTTTAATGTAAAAAGAACAAAAAAAATGGTAATTGCAAAAATATTTGTATATATTGTAAGTAGGGATTACAACAATTCCAAAACCCTAAAACAGAAAACGAAAAGTTTGAAGCATAGTAGAAATTTTTGTGTGAACTCGGACCTGCTTTAATAATCAAATATCTTTGAATAGACTGCAGTATGAAAAGACATTGAATTGCGGAAAGAGCGAAAGGTTAGCGGAAATCGTTGTTACTTCATCGTGTAAAGTGTACTTCTTGTTTTGACCTGACTTTATTTTTAGGAGTTAAGGGTTATTATATTTCTTTGTATTGGACGTGATCGTGTCTTACTAGGTTGCTAGCTACAGCGCAACCCGGATGCTCAGAAACCATAAATATTTTTGCAGTTTGCATAATAAATTTAGCAATTCTGAACTGCAAATATGTTAAAATATACTGATTTCATCATAGCTAACATCATATTATTGCATTTACTTTTACGCCATATACGGTTACAACCTAAGATTATGACGTCATTCATCAGTCTTGTACATGAAAATACAGTTAATTCGTAGCAAATTGATTCTATATTAAAAATAACTTTGGTCAATTACAAAATGTTTTAAATACGTCAATTTCCTTTAAAACTAGCCATTAAACAGCTCCCTCTGATGTCCCAGTGCTCCGCTACCTACGGAGTAAATAAAAGGAAAAAAGATCTCTATAATGACGGGAATACTTATAAGTATCCCCATTTATAATTAAATGTGTCTATCTTTTATGTAATGTATTAAACATTTCAATTAGTACAGGCTAGAGTTAATTCTTTAATACTAAGTTGCTAGCTACCGCTTCAACCCAGATATAAAGCTAAGCCTACTACTATTAATCAATGTTTCAGTGAGAATGAGCTAGCGTTCGTTCCTTATTATAACTTCTGAAGGTCGCTGGTCCAATTCTTGCCGCGGGCAATTTTTACACATTTTTCAATTTAAAGTCTAAACAAAACTTCAATTAAAGATTACTGCATGAGATCATCTTGACTAACACCATTTATGATGAACTATATCGATCCTTTATGTAAAAGAAATTTGAATTTTTGTGTATGGAAATGCAAATTAAGTCGGGGAGTCGGGTAGTTAGAAACTAACAATAAATAAAACTAATTTTAATATTTTTTTTCTAGTTTGAATTAAAAGATTTACATTATTGCTCGGATGCAATAAATATTTTGCAGTTTACATAATAACTTTAGTGAACCTGAACTGAGAACAAACCAAATTTTTGTGTTTCGCCTTATTTAAAAAATAAGGAAAATTTTCTCAGGATCGTAATTTTTGATGGCTAAGGCTAAACTGGCTGAAACATAAATATTTAAAATAATCGTAAAAATCTAATTCTTTTGATGTATCTATTGGTATAAAAATTTTGTTTTTTAGAGTTTCGGGTACTATTGAGATGAGTCACTCATACTATACAATTCGTTAACACGAACAGTTTGATTGCTTCAGAAACCAAATATCTTTGAAAAGACGGCAGTATGAAAAGACATTAAAAATGCAGTTTCTTGTAAAAAATGATATTAAAAAAAAACTTTTTGATTAAAAAAGGCACTAGAACTTTTAGTTTTCGCTTGAATAAGCCCTCTTGCAATATTCTAGGACCACTAGGTCGATACAACCACCCCTGGTGAAAAAAAAACAAATAAACACATCCGGGATTTTCTTCTGGCAAAAAAAAAACCTCCATATTTTTGCAGATAGGAGCTTTAAACCTCTACAGTAAGTTTTTCTGATATGGTAAATCTGATGGTGTGATTTTCATTAAGGTTCTGTGATTTTTAGGGGGTAATTTTCCCTTTTTTCGAAAAAAGCCAAATATTATCAGGCTCGTAACTTTTGATGAGTAAGACTATGATTGATGAAATTTACATATTTATAATCAGCATAAAATTCCATTCTTTTGATGTATATATTGGTATCCAAATTCCGTTTTTTAGAGTTTCGGTTACTATTGAGACGAGTCGCTCTTACTATACAGTTCGTTATTATGATTTGTTTGATGAAATTGTAATATACAGGTTTATCTAGTGAGTGGAGCAAAAATCAATAGGATTTGGACGCTTGTACTTTCATGTGGAAATGGTTGGAAACATGCGAACCATTTACTCATTCTAGTATGCGGGAACAAGGGATTCTCCTTGTGTGGAATCGGCTAGTTCATAGAATAAATTTTCTGAATCATAATAGTAGAAAGGTGTTCATATCCCAAGTGCCTATGGAACAGTTCCATTGCATGAAAATGGTCCTTGCGAATCCTAACGGGGGCAAAAATCATTAGAATATAAAGGATCCCTGACAAAAAACGTGTTAAAAGAAAAATGAAATCTCAAAAAGTATAATGTGACATCCTGCGTGTGTACAAGTTTCACGAGGAAAAACTAAAAATACAACAAGTTTCAGGAGAAAAAGATTAAGATGCAACAGGTTTCACGAAGAAATGATCATTATACAACTTGTTTCATGAACAAAAAATCTATATGCAACTACTTTCATGAAGGGAAAAAAATTACCGTAGAACAAGTTTCACGAAGGAAAAAATCCATATACAGCGTGTTTCACGAAGAAAAAATCAACTTAAAACAACTTTCTTGAAGATAAAATAAAAATAAGATAAGTTTCATGAAGAAAACCAACATAAAAAAATTTTCACAAAGAAAAAAAATCGACATACATTGGCCAGGTTTGAAAATTCTGAGATAGTCAATTGATTCGAAAATCTATACTTATATTGAGCCGCAAGTTTCAGAGGCAGTAATGCCGTTTGGTAGCGCATTCATTTTTAAAGGTACAGGTCGCCCTACAAAATAAACGGTGAGCATAGACATTTATATTAGCCAAAAAGATGCATTGCTGTTTCACAGCAATGCTGCGTTTTCAGGCATTTTGTGGTACAAAACAACAATTCTAGCAAATAAAGGTAAAAAAAGCTATTGCGTGAATATTCTGAGATCGTTAATTGATTCGAAAACTATACGCCTATTGAGCCTCGAGTTTCAGAGGAAGTAATGTCGTACGAGGGCGGATTCGTTTCTAATTATGCCAGTAGTCCTAAAACAGAAACGGCTATATAAACATTTATTTCAGCCAAAAAAGACTGTTCCACGGCAATGCGGCGTTTTCAGTTATTTTGTGGTGTAAATCAACAACACTACCAAAAGAAAGGCTAAATACTATTGTTTAAAAATTCTGAGATACTTGTAATATTAAGAAAGAAAACAATTAAAAACAGGGTTATTAAAGGCCAAACGCAAATACCTGAAGAAACTAACAAAGCAAATATTTCGAGAGAACAGAAACACCTCTCTTCTTCAGCGCAAACAAAAAGAATAAACAAGGAAAATGCCGAAGAAAAAAACAAAAAAGAAACGCGAGTAGAATACATCTAATGGATACTACCGCTGCTATAGGAAAACATTTCTATGGAAGCTCTACACCTTTTCAAAGAGAGTCAGTACTCCCTCACATGGTATACACTAAAGTTTCACGTGCACATTGCAAAAAGCGACCAATCCTTCTATACCTATAAAGTGGCCAAACACGTTTTGAAACTATAGTCAAGGTTATATAAGACAATCGGACTGGTTTTTTGCTATTGATATCAATTAAACAAGTAATTTCACAAGAATATGCACTACAGTTTCACGTGGACATTTTAAAAAGCTGGCAAGCTTATAAAGTGGTTAAACATGTTTTGAGAGTATAGTCGAGATTGTATGACGCAACCAGACTGGTTTTTGAGGCAACCCCCATTTTTTAGGGCCAATCAGAGAGAGAGAGAGAGCGGAGGTTACTCCATATACGATAACTTGATTGGTGATTGGATTCAAATATAAGGAGTGATTTTCTTTGCAATTCATATTAGTAAGAGAATTGAATTCAGAGAGAATAGTTTATTTGAGAGGATATTAGTAGAGAAAATGAGTGGTGCATTTATACTATTGGAGATTGATGGTGGAGCCGGCAGCAGCAAAGATATACGAGTACCAAATGAGGCTGTGGAAATAACCGGAGGCTGTAGACTATGCCTTGAATGGGACGATATGTATGCTAGATACGTGATATTATTAAGCAAATTTAAGCTGGAGGAGCAATTATGTTTTGCTGCGAAACTGAATATTGTGCAAATAAATAGAATTCAGGCAGCATTAGATGTGCTAGTGAAATATATTGATGAGAACAAAATGCATCAGTGAATATTATTGTTGTAATTATGCTCAAAAAAATTGTTTCTAAATCAAATGTATTTTTCTTTCTATAGTAGACTAGCGTATATTTTTTAGAGTAGAAAAAATTCTGGCTAGTCTGAAGTTGGTTGTGAGAGTGTTAGGACTCTAAAAAATGGATAGATTTGAGAAAGAGCGAATCATGGGGAACCTAGTGCTTATGGAAAAACGTTTGATTCTAGATGATGATTTTCTAGAGCTGTCTATTCAAAGGAAGATATTTTCTCAGGGAATGCTTGTCGATATAATGAAAACTGATTCTCCATCATTAGACTACTGCATGAAGCTTTTACGTCGTGGTCCAAATGCATTTACACAACTTATTGATATATTAATCACGAAACGGCAAAATGATATTGTGAATATGCTTTTAAACACTAGTTTAGAAATTTAGGACTTTTTTCTCGTGAGAAAGATGGTGTTCAAGGATGATTTACTCCTCTCTCTCTCTCTCTCTATCCCAGTCAATTTGTTGTTGTTGATAGTTCAGTTTCATTGTGGCAGTGAGAGTGTCAACACATGAAAAAATGTTCCATACATGTCCACTATGTATGTACACACTGGGCAGCTGGTCATCATGGGAGAATTGCACAATAATTGATGAGTATGATGAAAAGTGTAGATTATGCAACCCGTGTAAATTGCATAGAGGATATGCTGTACAAATTAAAGGTTGTAATTCCTGTCTTGAAGAGGTGTGTGACTCTCATCCTAGAGGGCACCTATGCTCGAATTGCCACTATGATAAATGTAATCAGTGGGAGAATACATATCCCGGTATGATTGGAAAGAATCCTAAGCGTGATTTTAGTTTATTGCTACGAGATTGGTATCGTCGTGGTTTTAGATTGTTCTGGGAGGAGGAGCCGGGAAAGCGATTCAACTGTTGGAACGACAAAATAATATGGTTTCTACGTCATCGTTGTGAAGACAATGACTACCACGATTATAAGCCCACTGATTTTTATTTGCCTGAGACGGAATGTGATTCGCCACTTGAGGACACTGTTTGTGACATTGCTTCAAATAAGCAAATTGAAACATGTGAATTCTATAGAATGAATGAAAATAGTATCATTGACTATACAAAGAGATATGACAAGAGTGAAGTTACACTCTACTGTAGAAAATGCGAGCCTGACATTACAGCACATCAGGATCAGTATACTGTGAATTCGGATAATCTACCTACATTAGTTGTCGTAAAAAAGTCGTAGTAAAAAAAAGAGTGAAAAAGTCGTTTTTATCATGTACATACATTTTTCATTTATTAATAAACAATTTCACATACATTTTTAGAACATTTTATTCGTAGGGCAGTAAAATCAATATTAAACACGCTTGTAAGTATATTTTCCACTAGAAAGTCGTTCAATCGAGGTAAGCCAACGCAAATGTCGAGAAACTTTTTGGTGGTATAGCCACGACATCTGAACATGAAAAAGAGTAGTGCATGAAAGCCACATGTCTTAGTCGTTAAATCTTGTACTCTTCGTTGATTTTGAATAATGGTTTTCCCACTGCTTTCAATAAAGTTGCTGATGTATGGCATGTAGAATTTATACGATAGGCCAAGAGGATCAAAAAATTCAATATTCTTCGCTGTTTGAAAGATCCATAGCCAATGGCCGGTCTTCAAAGTCGATGGACTGCTATTAACGATGATTAGGGTATTGTTAACACTTGAAATTTTTTCAATGAAGTCCGATGGTATGCAATAGAACTTGTACTGGGACATGTATGGATCCATACTAAATACGTTGATTATTTGGTTTGTGTTCATGGGGCTAGTTCTAATAGAACACTGCCGTCGGGTGTGATTTCCCAATAGGTTTCAAATTGACTCAATGATATTAGCATGATACTCTCAGTCAAAGCATCGGCAAATGTACACTCTAAACGTACATTCCCTGTTCGTACTATGATCATATCCTGGGTCCTCGACAGGTCCAAAACAATTACACGATGATTTTTTGAAAACATTGAATCGGTTATTCCATTTTCAAATAGTTGGGAGTCATGATCTAGGGATTGCATGGTCAACTCGTACAGAGTTCTATAGGATTTTTTGTCAAATGATAATGTGTACAGTGGAATACCATTCACTTTGCACACAAGGCTAGATGGACCGAAAAATTTAAAATTATGGGGGGATTCTGTCCAGGATCCAACGGTACTGCCACTCTTCACAAAGGCCAAAGCCAATTTTGATGGGATTTCTCCATTGATAAATGATGAATCGGTATAGCTACGAGAACCGGTGGCAATGAGACGTTGATTGGTGATTGTATGGGGGACAAGAAGTTTCATGTTGTTGCCATTGGCTCTTAGCTTTTCCACTGCCAATGCAACAGAGCTCATAACCTGTTGTTTTCGGACGTGGAGAATTGCCGATGTGATAATGACATTTGCATCGGGTGCTGCAGGAAGTGTTTTTCTCAAAATGAAATTCGATGGGGCTATTTGCAACTTTATGTCAATCTTGACATTGGGGGGTAACCATTGGGATATATTGAATATCTCATGATTTAATTTTCCAACCAGATGATACTCCTGGGTCACTGCAGTAGTCAACTCACCGTCAGTACCAACATCTGATCGATATTCATAGCCCAATGACTGTCCTCTCAACTCCTTGTATGCCTTTGGTGTCATCATCATAAATTGTATGTAGCTTCCATAGTTGAATAAATTATTGCTAGTGCTCACCAATGTTCCATTAATAAATACATTAATTTGTTCGAACAGGTTGTGTAGAATACAGTTTTCGTAGGAGAGACCGTCGGCAACAGTTGGAGTTGTATTTTCTGACTTTTTCTTCACCGCAACATTAAAATCAATAAACGTTGATGACAAATCAATGAAATAGTCTTCATTGGAAAATATTTGAAAGTGTATATTTTCCGAGAGGGGTTGCTGGGGATGAAATTGTTCATAGTAGCCATACTTGACACTGACATCAACATTTTCAGCATTGAATAGATTCAATGAGGAACTGATTGATGGATCCGATTCCTTTTGAGGGGGATAAGTCATCTTAAGAGAAGAAATTCTTCTTTGATCTAACAATCTTTTTCTTTTTCTTCTTCTTCTTATTGGTCTTCGTTGTTTTATTTCTCAAAGTCCTTGTTGATGTCCTTCGCTTCCCGCCTGGGTAAAGACTGATGAGTGAATGACGCACACGCATCCTTTTCAATCCCTTCCCATTTTGCTGAGATTTTAATTGCTCACCAACGGTTCTTGCTGAAGATCTAATATTTTCCTTAACACTCTCGTTGAAATTCTTACCCGAACCCCAGTCCTGTAGTGTTGAGGCAGCAAAATTTGATGCAGCAGGTACAATATATTTTCTGGCAAGGGGTAGTGCAGAACGAAATAGCCTAGCAAACCAGCTACCAAGACCATAGCCAGACATTGTAGTACGCCCCTTGTAGTAGTCCAATCCATTGCCTATTTGACGTGGACTCAGAGCACCAACATAGCAATCAATATCGGGACAGACAAATGGAATTCTTCTATTGTTCATTTTAGGTGCTGGTGTGGCCAACAATGGGTCGAAAATGACATGTAATCACTACTAAGCCTTTTGTTATTGCTAGAGGATCACCCAATTCACTTCTTAGTGTTAACTGACAGAGTTCCAAATGCGAAGTGTTTACAGGAACATACTGAAGATGCTTTATATTATAATGATGAACAAGTTCATGAATTTTTTTTTCGTTCAAGAACACGTAAGAGGGAGACATTTGAATTGCCAACTCTCGATGTTTCCACAAAAGATGCATAGAGAAATATGCAAGACTCCGAGGCAAAACCAGGTGGATAATCAGCAAAAATAACTTGATCCATCCCGTAAACAGTGCCAGCGTTTTCCCCATTGATCATATTCTGTTTAAAGCCAAGAACATCTCTCAGATTATCATTGAGAATAATTATTTCAGTGTCAACAGGCGAGCTAATGTAAATCCTATCGTGTTCCATTGAATAATTAAAATGGAATGTACCATTCCTACGATATGAGATTTTTCTATTGATTGTACGACACAAATCGGTCATATTATTGTATTCAATATATTTCAATTTGACATGTGGATATTCGCTAGATTTAAGTGCTTCAACCCATTCATAGTCGACAAAGAGTTACCTATCGAATGGTATAACTTTTATGTCATACACACGATCCTTTTTCAGGATGTCATAGGTATTTTTGAGAATACAGTCGACAAGAGCCACTTCATACTTTCCGTCATCGAATTTGATGGCGGGGGAAACTTTCGTCCAAAAATCAGTTGTTTTATTCAAGTCATTGTAGAGAGGATCGGAAACGTTGGACATAAATGTTACATAGAAATCATTGGGCATTGTCAATATCTTCAACACTGATCCAAGAATCAAAATCAGAGTTGTATCCTAGCCACCAAACAAGTAACTGTTTCTTACCCCTGTGAGTACGAGTCTTTAATATCTTTTCAATTTGATAGATTTCACTATTATTTTTAACTTTTTGTAGTTCATAGTTATAAAAGCCGCCGAGAATTTCTTCATCTTTGGTATCGCGCAAACGATAAGTTATGGGTTTAGTGTCTAGGATTTTTGCCACTTTAACAAGTTCTGTGGACCACAAGTAATTACCCTTTTCAAAAACATTAGTTGTCCTATTAATTCAAACAGTATTACAACATTGAATTTTTTCTTCTTGACACTCGTTTCATTGGAATATTGTTTAAGAAAATTGTCAATTGTATCATGATCAGAATGATGAAAATCCTTTGGGGTTGAATTGGACAATGATCGATGAGGTCGTTGATTATAAATCAACATTATTTTATCCAAATCATGAATAAAAGCAGATGTATTTTTCAATGTACAATATCTTGAAATTAAAAGTCGAATATTTCTTATCAATCATTCGGCCAATGCAGCCTTTATAGGGCTATGATTATGATAGAGCAGTGTATTATATTTCGCTAGTACTTTTGCAACATGGGGGTTAACAAATTCACTACCGCGATCCGTTTGAATTTGTTTATACGAATCCTGTTCGAGAATACTTTCAATGGCCTGAGCAACTTCAACACCTCTCTTTGACCGCAATGGAATGGCATATGCATAGCGACTAAAAACACTGATTGCAAGTAGAATGTACTTGTACGGTGTATTGTGACGTCTTTGAATCTCATCTAGAGTTAGGAGATCTGCTTGCATTACATGCAATGGGAAAAAGGCTTTAGTTTTTCGATAATGATTAGTACGAAGTCTATGATTTATATGCAGAGTGTAACTTGATTCATTTTGTAGATAGTCTTGTACACTTTTAGCGTGAACACCAGTGACTTGGGAAAGACTGGTGGGGGAACTTCAACTCCCCACTTCACCAATATTTTCATAAACACGTTTCAGAACTTCAACCATTTTGAATGTAAACGTGTAGTGTAACGTCCGCTACCCTTTTGTATACTGGTGGTTGGTGGTGGTGGTGTTGGTGACGTTGACTTGATACATCTTCGCTTTTGTCTAGCTATCAATGGTGAGCTGCTCCTCCTTATTGTCAAGTTTCCACTAGGTGTGCTAGTATTTGCCAAAATTGATATAAAATCTTCTTCTTCTTCTTCATGTTCATATTTTAATGGTGTTGACATTGGTGCATGTTCATTTAATTTTTTTAGAATTTGCCTATTGCTAATAAGGCTTTTGGGGAAGTTTAATGTATTTAGAAAGTTGTATAGGTGAGGGTCAAATGATAATAGTCCTTTACGATTTGTAACCATATCATAGATTAAATCAAGTAGATTATAGCTCTTGCCTTGAATTATAATCTCTTTCCCATTGCTATCAAATTGAATATGATCTTGACCACTTTCCATGAGATAAGTTAGGAGTCGTTTACTTTGTTCACGATATGAGTGGGGTATTAGATTACAAATTTTAGATACAATTGAATCCAATTCCCCTTTCTTTAATTGTGTTCCAGCAGCAGCAGCAGCAGAATCCTGAGATGATTCTTTTTTGTGATCAATACCACTGGCCTTCGCACGATAGNCAATGGGCAGCTTGCCCAGGAGTGCTACAAACAAACAACAAACAACAAGACATACTAAATATTTTTAAATGTTGCATCTTTTGATGCCACCATACTGGTAAAGGCGATTCATCACAAACAGTAAGGGTTTTCACCTTCGAAGTCACTCGTGTTTAACCTTTTCTCCAAAGTTGTCGGAGCGAACATAGCACAATAAACAATGGTTGATGATAATAATCAAAGGTGGTTTTGCATAAAAAAATAGAGGAAATCTTTGAAGCAACAGGACTACTAGCCTTGTAGCAGCAGGACAAGAGGATGTGCTCCTTTTCTTAGTTTCATGGAATATTTCAATTTTATTTCCTTTACTAAGGGATTCAACCTCGTAGTCACTTAGCAGTTCTTGGATATTGTCATTTTTTACTCACTCAAGACTCACATTGCAATATTACAGTCCAAAATTAAAACACATTAAGTACCTTCATTTGGGCCCTTAGGCTGTACCTCCTTTAACCCACCTACAACCTTACCCCGCTCTCACCCTGAACTTTACTCATGTATATATTGTACCTATTTGACATATGACCATTCAAGGATGATTTAGTGAATAGCTTTAATTGATTGAATGTTAACAAATAAAAATAATTGTAATTGTAGTTTAATTCTCCACAATTTCGAGCTTCTCCTTTATAATCCTAGATGGATGGCCAATTTTTTTGGATTTTTATTCTAGAAATACCCGATAATTTAATAAAAAAGGAGAAAGAATAATAATTTTATGTAACTACTCTGTCATGCTTATATATTATGCAACTAGTTTATTTTTTCTTTTTTTTCTAACATTATCCGTCTTTGTTGACTTAGTGCTTTGTAATTGCTGCCCTTGTTATTTTGCAGTTCCCAGTTCCTCATTAAAACTTTCTAATGTGTGTTTATGTTTCCTTTTTTTTTTAGGTTGAACATCCTGCCGCAAAGATAATGGTTTTAGCTTCACAGATGCAAGAGCAAGAAGTCGGTGATGGGACAAATTTTGTCATTATTTTTGCAGGTGCTCTTTTAGAAGCTGCAGAATCTCTTATTAAAACGGTGAGGGTTACTTTTGCATCAAAATTTTCTAGTACACATGGTGTGAATCCTTTTTTGGGATTTTTTTTATATATAGATTTTTCCATAACATCCTAATATGGATTAAGATCCTACCCAAAATTGTGGTCAAATCATTAAAATTTTGTTTTGGATGCCTATGTTCAATTAAAGATAGATTCAAGCCAAAATTGAGGAAAAAAACTTTACCTACTTATGACATGTACTACTTCAGTCTTCCATGCTAAGCCTAAGAAATGCCGGGGGGAGGGGGTAGTGATATGACTTAGGAGCCCAAAAACATCCTTCCAGGGTATAATTTGAGCAGGGTATCAAAATTTTTATTCCTGAAAGTTTCATTATCCAAACTCAACTACTTACTAAAGTAGCAAAAGCCCATCATCTACAATTATACCATTATTATTTTATCATCTGTTGTTGATTAATTTATCAGAAGTTTTGACCAATTTTAGTGGTATTTGTTTGGTTGCTCAATGAAAATATCTTCTTTGGAGTAATTACGAATTAGGTGACAATAATACTTATATGTGAATTCCAATTTTTTTAAGTCTCTAACTCTAATGTTTGACTCTAGCTACTTCTGCTTAGGATTTTAAATTTTTCTGTTCATTATGTTTTACATTACATTTTGCTACTCCTAACACTACTAAATGAATTACCCGTCTGCTGATTGCCCTTGTTGTCCAGAAGGGAAAAAGGGACCATTCAAAGAAAATGCTGGAAATTATAATGTTAGAAAAATGTCCAAACCCTACAAAAAGGTGCATTAAAGAATTAACGTGCGCTGTAGCTTTTCATCGTTCAAGTTTCTAATTTTACTTGAGTTTTGATTCATATTCTGGCAACGTCTCCCTCTTTAATTTTTAGGCTAATGCTTTGCATCAAATTTCGAGAGAATTTGTGAAAATCTTTTTTACCTTTTTTGAACGGTGATTTATTGGCGTCATTTTATGTATGTTTTCTACTTTTCTTTATTAAATGGTGTCGTAGATTATATCCTGGGGTACTTGACATCAATGAAGAAATCAGACATTTTGTATATTTTAAAACCAGTAATTTTTTTTTTTTATGTATTCTTTTCTGTTACGAAATGTGTCAATTTTATCAAAACATCAATTAATAATATTTTCGCATCCAAATGAAACGGTTGGCATGACAGTTTTTCTGAAAATCAGCTACGTGGCTTATAGGTATCATCTTATGATTTTTATCCAGTGGATGCTTTCAGGTGGGCATGTTTACGTAATGAAAGATTGGAGAGATCAGCAGTGACTGGAACAAACATCAATTCCTTCCCCTAAAAATGATATGTACTATATGCTGTAATCCTACTAAAATGAAGCCATCTTTTTTTTAGCTTCAAACTAAGCTATATACTTTTTCTAATTGACCCCCCCCCCCCCTTGGAAAAATTGTTATGTAATGTAACCTTTACCAGTGGATGATCCTCGTGTGTAAAACGTGAAGTTAAATATTCAAGTTGTCATTGCTTATCTAATACAAATATACTTTTAATTCGAAGGGTTTGAATCCTACAGACATAGCTGATGGTTTTGAAAAGGCGCTTGAAAAGGCCTTGGAAATTCTCCCAACTCTTGTTTGTCATGAAATCAAGGATTACAGAAATGAAGAAGAAGTTACTAAAGGCCTGAAAACCTCCATTATGAGCAAGCAATTTGGAAATGAAGATTTTTTATCAAAGCTGATTGCCAAGGCCTGTGGTAAGTTCGCTTAAAGAACAAACAAAGCAGATTGATTAAAATACAAGCATTTAATTATAGTGATTATCATTCTTTAAATGTTTCGACTGACAAGTCAGTATCGCGTTTCTCTT